>JAHIAM010001084.1:0-157985 GCA_021605205.1 Aegilops longissima | reverse complement strand
AAAGACTGCATTCCTGAATGGATTTCTGGAAGAAGAGTTGTATATGATGACCTGAAGGTTTTACCGATCCAAAGGATGCTAACAAAGTGTGCAAGCTCCAATGATCCATTTATGGACTGGTGCAAGCATCTCGAGTTGGAATAAACGCTTTGATAGTGTGATCAAAGATATGGTTTTATATGCAGACTTTGGAGAAGCCTCAGATTTACAAGAAAGTGACTGGAGCTCAGAGCATTTCTAATATTATATGTGGATGGCATATTGTTGATTGGAAATGATATAGAATTTCTGAATAGCATAAAAGGATACTTAAACAAGAGTTTTTCAATGAAAGACCTCGTGAAGCTACTTATATATTGGGCATCAAGATCTATAGAGATAGATCAAGAAGCTTAATTGAATTTCACAAAGCACATACCTTGATAAAGTTTTGAAAAGTTCAAAATGGATCAAGCAAAGAAAAGGTTCTTGCCTGTGTTACAAGGTGTGAGGTTGAGTCGACTCAATGCCCCACCACCGAGAAGATAGAGATAAAATGAAAGGTGTTCCTATGCTTCAGCCATAGGCTCTATCATGTATGTAATGTTGTGTACCAGAGCTGATGTGTGCCTTGCTATCAGTTTAGCAGGAGGTACCAAAGTAATCCAGAGTGGATCATCGACAGCGGTCAAGAACATCCTGAAATACCTGAAAAGGAGTAAGGATATGTTTCTCATTTATGGAGGTGACAAAGAGCTCGTCGTAAATGGTTACGTCGATGCAAGCTTTGACACTGATCCCGATGAATCTAAGTCACAAACCGGATACGTGTTTATATTGAACGGTGGAGCTGTCAGCTGGTGCAGTTCTAAGCAAAGCGTTGGCGGATCTACGGTGAAGCGGAGTACATAGCTGCTTCGGAAGCAGCAAATGAAGGAGTCTGGATGAAGGAGTTCATATCTGATCTAGGTGTCATACCTAGTGCATCGGGTCCAATGAAAATCTTTTGTGACAATACTGGTGCAATTGCCTTGGCAAAGGAATCCAGATTTCACAAGAGAACCATGCACATCAAGAGATGCTTCAATTCCATCTGCGATCAAGTCAAGGAGGGAGACAAAGAGATTTGCAAGATACATACGGATCTGAATGTTGCATACTCGTCGACTAAGCCTCTCTCACGAGCAAAACATGATCAGCACTAAGACTCCATGGGTGTTAGAATCATTACCGTAATCTAGATTATTGACTTAGTGCAAGTGGGAGATCAAGGAAATATGCCCTAGAGGCAATAATAAAGTTGTTATTTATATTTCCTTATATCATGATAAATGTTTACTATTCATGCTAGAATCGTATTAACCGGAAACTTAGTACATGTGTGAATACATAGACAAACAGAGTGCCACAAGTATGCCTCTACTTGACTAGCTCGTTGAATCAAATATGGTTAAGTTTCCTAGCCATAGACATGAGTTGTCATTTGTTAACGGGATCACATCATTAGAGAATGATGTGATTGACTTGACCCATTCCGTTAGCTTAGCATTTGATCATTTAGTATGTTGCTCTTGCTTTCTTCATGACTTATACATGTTCCTATGACTATGAGATTATGCAACTCCCGATCATCGGAGGAACACTTTGTGTGCTACCAAACGCCGTAACGTAATCGGGTGATTATAAAGGTGCTCTACTGTGTGTCTCCCATGGTACTTGTCGAGTTGGTATAGATCGAGATTAGATTTGTCACCCGATTGTCGGAGAGGTATCTCTCGGGCCCGCCGGTAATGCACATCACTATAAGCCTTGCAAGCAATGTGACTAATGAGTTAGTTATGGTTGATGCCCAATGATCGAATCTCGCAAGTAACATACCGATGACAAAGGGAACAACGATGTTGTTATGCGGTTTGACCGATAAAGATCTTCAGAGAATATTTTGGAACCAGATGAGCATCCAAGTTCCGCTTATTGGTTATTGACCGAGATGAGTCTCACCATGTCTACATATTCTTGAACCCATAGGGTCCGCAAGGCTTAATGTTTGATGACGATCGGTATTATGAGTTTATGTGTTTTGATGTACCAAGATATTTGGGAGTCCCGGATGTGATCACGACATGACAAAGAGTCTCAAATGGTCGAGACATAAAGATTGATATATTGATGACTATATTCGACACCGATGAGTTTCAGGGTCACCGAATAATTATCGGAGTGCCGGGGTTATCGAAACCCCGGGAAACAATTGGGCCTACATGGGCCATAGGAAGATGGGAGGCAGCCCACAAGGGCAACCGCCGCCCTCCCTAAAGGAGTCCGAATTGACTAGGAGGGCCCCCCTTCCTTCTCCTCTCCTCTCCTTCCTTCCCCTTCCTCCTCCTAATTGGACTAGAAAGGGGAGTCCTACTCCTACTAGGAGGAGGACTCTGCCGGTGTCAAACCAGCGGATCTCGGATAGGGGTCCCAAACTGTATGCCTAAGGCGGATGGTAACAGGAGGCGGGGACACGATGTTTACCTGTGTTCGGCCCTCTCAATGGAGGTAATACCTACTTCCTCGCTTGATTGATCTTGATGATATGAGTATTACAAGAGTTGATCTACCACGAGATCGTAGATGCTAAACCCTAGAAGCTAGCCTATGGTATGATTGTTGTTGTCCTACGGACTAAACCTCCGGTTTATATAGACAACGGAGGGGCTAGGGTTACATAGAGTCGGTTACAAGGAGGAGATCTACATATCCAGACGCCAAGCTTGCCTTCCACGCCAAGGAGAGTCCCATCCGGACACGGACGAAGTCTTCAATCTTGTATCTTCATAGTCCAACAGTCCGACCAAAGGATATACTCCGCCGTCTCGAGGACCCCCAATCCAGGTCTCCTCAAAGAGCTCTCCCGAACCAGGCTTCAATGACGATTAGTTCGACGCAGATTTGTCTTCAGATTGCAAGGCGGGTTCTTCCTCCGAATACTCCATAAAAGATCTTGAACACAAAGATAGTGTCCGGCTCTGGAAAACAAGTTCCACATACCCCCGTAGAGAGAATAATATTTCCACAGATCTAATCTGCTAACACGTTTGGCAGCATGACATCATACCACGACCCGGCCATTATTCAACCGCTTTTCTCAACCAGCTATCGCACGTATTATGCGAGGCGGTTTTGGCACGCCTTGTCGGCAGAGATCGTGTCCCTTATCGCGATTCCCATCAATACGGATGTGGTAACCCAACCGCGCCATCAATTACGGCGCTTGGGGAATAAGCGAGTTTTACTAGGCAGGTGGGAGGCGATAGTTTCCTCCGCCTCTATAAAGGGACAAGGATTCCTCTTTACCCACGCCTTCTTCCTCCTTGCTCATCCATTCTTGCGCACTCGAGCCCAAAGACCTGTTCGCTTTTCCCTCGCACCACTCCAAGCATGTCCGAGCGGGAGGTGAGGAGTCCTCGACTAGGGGTGTCCGGATAGTCAACTATCATCATGGCCGGACTCCAAGACTATGAAGATACAAGATTGAAGACTTCATCCCGTGTCCGGATGGGACTTTCCTTGGTGGAAGGCAAGCTTGGTGATACGGATATGTAGATCTCCTACCATTGTACCCGACTGTAACCCTAATATCCGGTGTCTATATAAACCGGAGGGTTTTAGTGATAGAGGCGAGGGTGTCCCGATCTTCGATGAGATGATAACTATCGATTTGGTGGAGACGACTTTGACGATCCGACTACAAACGCAGCACAACGCTGTGCCTTAGCAATCGCTAAACCAACTCCGAGAGGTTATTGACCACGCCGAGCACGATCAACTCGACCACGAAGGTCTATTCCTGCAAGCAATCAAAGAACATGCAAGAATATGATAAAGCAATCTGAATATTGCGAATATATATGAAGTATTGATAATGGTGGGGATCCGTAGCGTCTTGGTCTGGTCGTTGGACACAAACAAAGTACACGGTTGCAATGGCTAACTTTAACTAAACAAATCCCAAGGAAAAGCTACTAGATGGATCTACTTATATAGGAGCAAGGTGGCGGCCAAGGAGGTGGGAGGACGTCCCAAGGCAGCCTAAAACTAACCCTAGGTCGCATAAGGCCAATGGGCCCAAGCGGAGGTGACGTAACACCTTTGGACTTGTAGTTTGACTCGGATTCTGCTGCAAGATCAGATTGTTTCGTCCATAACTCAATGCTCCGGACGGATTTTAAGGTGATTCCAATTGGGTTGAAAATGCACGAAATCTATTTTCCAACAAAAAAGAATCAACCAATTTGGAGTCCGTATGAAAAGTTATTGACGTTTTGAGTCGTATGTCTGCAGCAGTCCGAATCTGAGTCCGTAACGTGAGAGACTTGGACTCTATCTTCTCTTGGGCGAAAAGTGACGTGAGAGAACTTTTGAACAGCAGGTAAACATCTCTTTCTCCCTTATCTTCATATGTGGATTGTACAAATGTCCCATACACCTGCAATTAGACATGGCACAAAAGTTTGTGAAGTATTTTGTCCCGATGACATAAATAAATTATTGCATAGTTTGCATTAGAAATCACCTCACAAATATACATGTATGCAATATTTTGGTCGATCCAAGGTAATCATGTCCTCATCATCCTCCCTTCTTGAAAACAAAGCCGCCCTCGGCGCTTGCTTAGTCTGAAATATGGCTAACAAAAGAGACAAGGTGTACATGTTGTATATGTATATGTCATCCATTTTACTTCCCTTGATTTTTGCACATATGACACATGAATAGATGAGTAACTTGCATAGTTCATAAAATCTAAAGCCAAAACATTATCACAAGAAGTAGAAGGCATGAAAATATTAAAACTCAGTTTGCACATATAAGTGAAGTTTTACTCATTTCAAAAGATTGACAATGTTCATCATTAAACCATCCCAACATTGGTGAATAAACCTTACTTGCATCAAGTTTACATGCTACAACATGCTTAAATAAGCAAACATGCAATAAGTCATTCGACACGTAATCATCACCAAGATTAGAGATCATATCAAAATGATTAAACATTGATTCTTTTGCATCAATAGTTAATTCAATGGGTGCACTCAAAATTGTTGGTATTTCAGTTGTTTGATCACATGACGCATTCATGATATTATCAAGATTCTCTAAAATAGGTGATGTGCTCAAATCACCAGTAACTCAACACATGATGCATTCAAGTTAACTAGGGATGCATCATTCTCATGTGAAGTTATATCATTAATACCTTTTATCTGTTACCTTGTCGCAAAGATGTAGCTGATGTAGGTATCGGCCTTGATAATGCACCATACACTTGAGATGATGTCGCCCACAATTTGGGGTGGGGCTGCTCTAGTAGGTGCAACGGTGGAGGAACCAACTGACGATGGTGAGCATGAACTGAATAGTAGTTGTTGTAGTCACCCAATGCATCCTCCCGTAGCTGTCTCTCAAAGGTACAAGCGCCAACATACATACCAATAATGGAACGAGGAATATAGTGAAATCTTGCACGGATATCATGGTTCAAACCACCAAAAATCTATTCATTGTATCATCCTTAGATTCTTCTATGTCACAATGATGCATATAAGATTTGAACTCTTTGTAGTAAGCATGAACAGTGTTACTGCTTTGTTTTAATTGTTCAAATTTATAAGCAATTCACGATTTATAGTAAGGAGGAAAAATTGTTGTCTCACTACAGCTTTCAAAACTTTCCAAGTTGTGGGTTGGTTATCAATGTTTTTCTTACAATGTACACTCCACCAAATGTAGCAAAACCAGTAAATGCTCTAGTGGTAGCTCGACTTTCTCAAGTTCGAAAAAATCATGGTGACTAAAAACTTCTTCTAATTCAAGCTCCCAAGCTAGATAAATAGCAGGATTAAATCTACCTCAAATGATGGTAAAGACATACCCTGACCATATGCTTGTGTGTGTTGTCCCAACTCGTGATGATGAAGATGTGTCCGTCAGTCCAAGAACTTCTATCTCCGAACTCTGTCATGATTAGTAGAAACAAGAAACAAAATTCGAGAATAATGTTCCTATGAACTACTAGGATGTGGTTGTAAAGTGCTCACAAGAAAGCAAATATCAATATCTTACAAGTTCTTACCATGCGGGTGGTGACAGCAACCAGCGTGTCAAGTAACTCAAGATTGTGTAAAGCGATTGCCGGGAACGACGATACACGGTGTAGAAATATGTGGAGCTGGGTTGGCTATATATGGTAGCAAACAAAATTAGCAATAATCAATTCATAGATGCAATGTTGAATAAACGCCAACGACGGTATCGTGCTGGTCCTAGGCTAGACCAGACTAGAGACGCAAGCCTAGAACACTAATGAGGTCACGGCGAGCACAACTAGCATCAATGAAGGATAATAAGTAGCTCTAGACAGCAAGATATAAGTGAAGATCATAACGGCAGTAAAGATAATATGAAGAACAACTGCCAAGCAGGATATACAACAACTCTCTCTCCAATTTTCCTCTTAAAAGTTTGAGCCAATTTTCTGATAACTTTTTTAAAAGAATGCTACTAACTCAAGCTTTCCAATTCAAAAGAATCACTCAATTCGAGTTGATATGAGGAGTCAAAAATTCTAAAACTGGTTTGAAAACTGGAATAAGCTGTGTTCACGAACTTCGAGGGCAAAAGACCTATTTAGGAACCGATTTTGAGGTGCCAAATATTGAACTAGCTTCTGCAACTATTTAGATGCGGCTCGTCTTTGGCTTTAATTTGAGTACTCATGAGCCAAAACGGACTTCAGATGAGGAAGTTATGCCTGTTTTACTGAACAGTGCACAAAACAGATTCCAATCCGAATTCAGCTACGAGATTGAGTCTAGATAGATCCGAACTTTGTTTTTTTTCTTCTCTCTTTTTTTTCTCACACTTATTTTTTCTTTTTCTTTCTCTCTTTTTTTTTCTCTGACTTTTTTATTTTACTTTTTTTTCTCTCTCTTTTTCTTGCTCTCTCCCTCTTTCCAAACAAACTAGATAAGATGCAGATTGGATCAAGTGAAGATGTGAACGATCTCAACTATGGTTATGACAATGAACGGTGGGTAGCACGTGGTGGAAATTGATGGATGGATGGTGGTCAACGGAAGGGATAACGATACAGCAAGGGCGTGACTAATGTGAACAGAACTCAAACTCTAAACGAACTAGACACTAAGACCAGCAACTCGACACCACGATGCAACCGATAATTCAATAATGCAAACAATGAAAAGAAAACTGCAAAGGCTCGACTGGCTTGGACAAAGGATGAATAGATCTAACTTTTTTATGGCTTTTTCTTGGACAATAGGTAAGAAAATAAATCTAATCTAGGATAATTGAAATTCTCACCGAGCAACCTGGCTCGATACCACTTGATAGAGGCGAGGTGTCCCGATCTTCGATGAGATGATAACTATCGATTTGGTGGAGACGACTTTGACGATCCGACTACAAACGCACACGACGCTGCGCTTAGCAATCGCTAAACCAATCTCCGAGGTTACCGACGATGCCGAAAGCATGATCACCGACCACGGTTAAGGTCTATTCCTGCAAGCAATCAAGAACGAAAGCAAAATATGATAAAGCAATCTGAATATTGCGAATATATATGAAGTATTTATAATGGTGGGGATCCGTAAGCGTCTTGGTCTGGTCGTTGGACACAAACGGCACACGGTTGCAATGGCTAACTTTAACTAAACAAATCCCAAGGAAAAGCTACTAAATGGATCTACTTATATAGGAGCAAGGGTGGCGGCCAAGGAGGTGGAGGACGTCCCAAGGCAGCCTAAAACTAACCCTAGGTCGTATAAGGCCAATGGGCCCAAGCGGAGGTGACGAACACCTTTGAACTTGTAGTTTGACTCGGATTCTGCAAAAGATCACATTGTTTCGTCCATAACTTCATGCTCCGGACGGATTTTAAGGTGATTCCAATTGGGTGGATAATGCACGAAATCTATTTTCCAACAAAAAAGAATCAACCAATTTGGAGTCCGTATGAAAAGTTATTGACGTTTTGAGTCAGTATGTCTGCAGTAGATTAATCTGAGTCCGTAACGTGAGAGACTTGGACTCTATCTTCTTGGGCCAAAAGTGACGTGAGAGAACTTTTGAACAGCAGGTAAACATCTCTTTCTCCTTATCTTCATATGTGGATTGTACAAATGTCCCATACACCTGCAATTAGACATGGCACAAAAGTTTGTGAAGTATTTTGTCCCGATGACATAAATAAATTATTGCATAGTTTGCATTAGAAATCACCTCACAAATATACATGTATGCAATATTTTTGGTTGATGAGGACATCAATACCATTGTTACACCCACAGCCCCTGCTGCTATACATACTGGACCAATTACTCGAGCTCATGACGCCAATTGAATTATCGTACTTTCGCTTTTTGGTAACGATTCTAATGTGCATGAGAATATGATGCTGCCTAAATTGGATACATTTGTTTTGCTTACAAATGAAGGGCCTACCATGGACAAGAAAGATGAACCTTGGAGCAAGTTCAAGCATGGAGATGTTGGCATGTGCAAGGGGAACAAGAACGGAGTTACAAGTGATGATTCCAGACTTTGAAGCCACCCTAATGAGTGCATGAGGCCTTGGACGAAATATACAAGATGCCACTTCATAATATTCGCCCATAGGCTATTCTAGGTGTCATACACCTTATTATTGGGCCAGGCCCATGTAATTTCGAAATACTTAAGTATAGGCTGTTTTAGAGTCCGTGGTGTGGGGAACAAGAGTTAGGGTTGATTTCGACCCTCCACCAAGGGCCACGAAATTCCTCTTCCTCCATATATACAGCCCTTAGGGCCCCTGCTTAGACCTTGGGTTTTGTTTAGATTAAAAGTTCGCCATAGTTGCAACTTCACAGATTTCGCTTGTGTTCAACGACTGCATAAAGGCGCCACAGTAACCCGACCTTGATCAATAAAGCTTATCTTATATTCGCAATATCCAGATTGCAATCTCAGTTTTGCTTGTTCTTCGCTTGTCGCAGGAAATGCACTCGTGGTCAGTTGATCGTGTTCGCGTGGTCAATAACCTCTCGGAGTTGGTTTAGCGATTGCTAAGGCGCGACGCCCTCGCAGACGCTCAGAGTCGGATCGCCAAAGTCGACTTCCTCCAAAGCGAAAACCACATCTCATCGAAAGACGGACACCTTTGCCTCTATCATTGGTCGATCCAAGGTAATCATGTCCTCATCATTTAGTCCGAGGATCTAACAACAATCATACCATAGGCTAGCTTCTAGGGTTTAGCCTCCTTGATCTCGTGGTAGATCTACTCTTGTACTACCCATATCATCAATATTAATCAAGCAGGAGTAGGGTATTACCTCCATCGAGAGGGCCCAACCTGGGTAAAAACATCGTTCCTTGTCTCCGTTACCATCCGCCTAGACGCACAGCCTCGGGACCCCTACCCGAGATCCACCGGTTTTGACACCGATATTGGTGCTTTCATTGAGAGTTCCTCCGTGTCGCCACCGATAGGCCCGATGGCTCCTTCGATCATCACTAACGACGCGTCCAGGTGAGACTTTTCTCCCGTGACAGATCTTCGATTCGCGGTTTTACATCAAGGGCCAATTCGCTGGCCATCCGGAGCAGATCGAAGCTACGCCCGCCATCAGGTCAGATTTGAAGTTTGAACTATACGGCTGATATCCGCGAAGACTTGATCTTCGTGGATTCGAGCCGCAGCTGCCGCGCACAGATCGCCTCGATAGGGCATGATCTAGCTCGCAGCCTAACAAAGGCCTCGAGGCCGCACCAAAGATCCGCCCGACCCCTAATCCGGAGCCGAATCCCGATCAAGGACGAGTGGTTGGACACCGCCGGGGCTATGATCTCTACGGCGATTGAGCTGAACTCCATCCCTGTCCTTTATGAAGACCTCGACCTGTGGTGCCGGACCAACCTCCGCTACCGCCGATCGAATCCGATTAGGCGCCGGTCATGGAGTTCATCGCATGACATCTTTCAGCACTCGCCTTTGGCGACATCCTGAATTCACTAAAGTCTCTCTCTTTATCCGGAGAGCCCCGGCCGGACTACGGACAGAAGGTTGGGACACGGACGACAAAGACATCGACGGTATGGATGACGGCGCCGAGATTTATCGAGACCCAGCCCTACAAGGCAATCGAAGGCCACCTCGCCATATGACATATACATGGTGGATATCCCAAAAGATGGGAACGGCGATGGAACAACGGAGGATGACCCTCCAAGAAGCAACCGGCCGACGCCGCGACGCCGCCTAAATCCCGCCACAATAAAAATGGTGATTCCGACACGGAGATAATAACACCCCTGACAAGGTCAAGACAACCCTCCAGCAGACTCAACGAGGAGGAGGAGAAGCAAGTCCGCACGACAAGGCGGCAGTAAAGGAGGTCGAGGACGATAATTATGCGCCCCTCCAAGATGAGGCAAGCCTCGACGACGACTTAATTTGTCGTGCCCGAGGATCCCACCAACAGAGCGCTTTCAAACGCAGACTTATAGCCACGATAAGCAGCCTCAAGAAAAAGCAGCAAACAGCTTAGAGCTGACTAAGACCTGCTAGTCGACAGATGGATCAAGTCCTTGCAGCCAAAGAGTATGAACTCAACGCCTCCAAAAGCTACCCCAAACGCAGGCCGCTGCCTCGGCCGAGGAGGAAGCACCCAAGTCACCAACAAGACGACATGGCAGATCGCCACCCCGCGGGTCAGCGACAGAGAAGCCTCTCGCCCTCCGCTTGCCACACCGCGATGCCGCCAAAAGTACCAAGGCACGGAAAACGCTACCGACTTGCGAGATATATTGAGGATAAGGCAAAACATACAAGATCGATTCACGGATCGCTGGCGCCCAACGACGCGGAATGATTACCGTCACACAGACATACAAGAACTCCGCCGGGTCACACAAGAGACAAAGCTCATATGAGCTACGCCGTGATATAGCCCAATACAGAGGCGCCAGACACCCACTATGCTTCAGAGATGAAGTAATGGATCATAAAATCCCGAGGGCTTCAAACCCGTAAACATCGAATCATACGATGGTACCACAGATCCTCGGGTCCGGATCGAGGACTATCTCCTCCATATCCACATGCCCCGCGGTGATGATCTACATGCCATCAAATACCTCCCACTCAAGCTTAAAGGACCAGCTCGGCATTGGCTCAACAGCTTGCCAAGCAGAATCAATTGGTTGTTGGGAGGACCTCGAAGCCGCATTCCTTGATAACTTCCAGGCACATATGTGCGACCACCGACGCCGATGACCTTAGCCACATAATTCAGCAGCCAAGAATCGCCGCATAATTCGACACGGTTCCTAACAAAGAAAAATCAAATCGTTGATCGTCCGGATGCAGAGGCCCTTGCAGCCTTCAAACATAACATCCGCGACGAGTGGCTTGCCCGCACCTAGGACAGAAAAGCCAAAATCCATGGCAGCCCTCACACACTCATGACCCGCTTTTGTGCGGAGAGGACAACTGGCTAGCTCAAGCAACAACTTGGCCAAACACCCCGATAGTTCGGATACCAAGGACAGCAATGGCAGGTCGCGCCGCAATAAGAACAAGCGCCGCATTAACGGCGATAATGTCAAGATACGCCAAATGCCGGATTCAGAGGCTCTAAACCCGTCACGGAAGAAGCCATTCAAAAGAAATACCTGTGGCCCGGCCCAACTTGGACCGAATACTCAATCGCCAGCGATACATGGCACCCCGAAAACCAGCCAATCACACCAACAGGATTGTTGGGTGTTCAAGCAAGCAGGCAAGTTAAGTGTCAACTCAATGACAAGGCTACATAGCGATGACGAGGAAGAGCCCCGCCACCGAACAATAGAGGATGAAGGGTTTTCCCACACAAGTGCGGACGGTGAACATGATATACGCAACCCACATACCCAAAAGGGAGCGAAGCATGCACTAAGGGACGATATGCGATGGAGCCACCGCCCCAAAGTTCAACCCATGGTCTTCCTGCCCGATCACCTTCGATCAAGGGACCACCCCACTAGCATTCGCCACGGCGGTTTCGCCGCATTGGTTCTTGACCCAATTATTGACGGATTTCACCTCACCGTAGTCCCGATGGACGGCGGTAGCAGCCTGAACCTGCTTTATCGATACAAAGGCGCAAAATGGGCATAGACCCTCAAGGATTAAACCTACAAAGACGACCTTTAAAGGCGCCATACCGTGTAGAGGCCAATTGTACGGGCTCGCCACACTCAAGTGGTCTTCGATCCCGGATAACTTCCAAGGTGAAGAGTTAATCTTCGACATAGTCCCGCTCCGCAACGGCTATCATGCATCGCCGGACGAACCGCATTTGCAAAGTTCAATGCGGTGCCGCACCACGATACCTCAAGCTCAAGATGCCAGCCCTCGAGGAGTAATCACGGTCAATGGAAACACCGAACGCCTTCTCCGAACGGAGGAGCACACGGCGCCCTCGCGGGCGGAGGTACAAAGCAGCCTCACAGAATTCTCGAGTCCGCCACTAAGCGCCCGGACACCGCTGCGCGCCCGAGTAACCTACAACAAGACCGCCTCGCACGATTCAAGCATCGCCAGAGTAATCCGCCCCAACCCCAGCCCTCGCGAAATTGCGGCCAAGATTACGCTGACATAACTACGCCCGAGATACCATGGGCATAAGGGAGGGCACGACCACGGCACGCCTGAATGCGCTCAACCGCACTGTGGGCCCTGATTGTGTCATTCTTTTTTTTTTCCTTTTTTCTTCCTTTTTCTTACTTTCAGACTCCGCCTTCCGAAGTCCCGTCCGCACTAGAATCGCCGAACTCACGATGCAACAGCCAGTGGAAGCGTAAAGCCACGCCAAGTGTTCAGTGGTCTCTATTACGAGCATTATACCTGTTTTACATACCATCCCGCAGCTTACCCCTCGAGGGGGACATGTTAGATAGTCCCATCCCTTGCTTATCGTGACTATTTGTATCGCTCGCTTTCATTGCAAGACTTTTTGAATAAACAATACATAGCTTTTGCCTATTATTGCACTCTTTTCTTTATCTATATATATGTTCATTTCATGACATGTTGCACCTGCACACTTTGGTACGGCCAATACACCAGGGCTTAAGTACCCCAAAATTATGGTGTGATAAGTCCTAACACTTTCACAAGTGCGGCACCTCAACTTATAGCATTATATGAATCGGCTCCAATCATGTCTTGGGTCAATAGTTGGTTTGCCTGCCCCGTGTTTTGGTACCTTACGCCCGCTATATCGCTAAGGTAGCACCGGAGAACCATCGCGATTGTGCCTCAGCTTGAGCTGGGTCGAGCACCTCAAAGGAGAAAGCTAAACTGACCGTCATGATAGGGCGAGAGCCGGTCGCTGTTCGAGAGGTTTTTTCGGTCCCTAAAGACTTATGCCGCTTAGAGCGAGGAACCGAATTGTCCGCCAAGGCGTGATAGCGCCTCAACTCGGTCTTCCGAATACTAGGGGCTTCACTAAATTTAAAATTATAGAATTCTATGGCTAAGGAGAGTGTTCAAGCATTATAAGTCCGTTGCCTTGTTCGCTTGTGTTGAGCGCCTCCCTAGATGGACCCAAGAATGGGAACAAGAGTGCTCAAGTTTATCCCAACACCCCAAAGACTGTGGCATGGGGGCTGAAGCCAACGACTTGCCATCTCTCAAATTTGATAAACGGCCGCATGTAAGGTAATATTTTAAATTAACAAGTGTTGCTTAGCGATATGAACAAGTTTTCAGCGACAGATAACAAATGCGAGTCTATTCAAAAATTACATCTTTGGAGCACTCATCCGCTATTCGGCGGCACCTTCAGAGGCCCTCATAGTACATTTCGGGCGCATGATGCTCCTTGCCCTTCGGTGGCCCGTCTGTCACAAGCTTCTCCGATCCAGCTTGCCCCAGCAGCACTTTAGCACGGGCAAGGGCCCGACGGACACCTTCAATGCAGACGGAGCGCTTGATGACTTCAATCCGTGGACAAAGGCCCACCACCGCTGCACTAAGCCAAGTAGCTCCTGTGCATGGCTTCCAATGGCCACACCGCACTATAAGGCCCTTCATGGCCTGTTCGGCGACCTTGTGGAGCTCGACCAGCTGCTTCAGCTGGTCGCCAGGGCACTGGATGTCCGCCTCAAAGATACCGAGACCGTAAACACCTTTTCCGCCGAGCCCCTCCTTGGCGCAGTAGAATGCGGCAAGATCGCATACACTACGGGCAAATCTGCGAATGCCCCGGAGAGCTCCGAATCCGTAAGTAATAGGTAATTCACTTTCACATGCTTGCTTTGCATAAAGAATGCCTTACCCGCCGCTATCTTCTTTAATGATTCAATTTCTTGAGGGCTTTTTGGGCCTCGGCCTTAGCAGCTTTGGCACTCTCAAGAGCCGAGGCGAGCCTCGACTCGAGTTCGAGTCACGCCCAAACTCGTGTTTTTCCACGAGAGCTTGAGCTCTTGCCGCATTTTGGCCAGCTGCGCCCCCTTCTTCTCGCTGCAGCGCCTCACAGCCATGAGCTGCCACGGACACCGCTTCTTCGTGGTCGCCACCTGCTCGTGGGCCCCGCAGCACCCATGTTATTCCTGTTATTTTTGCAACCAAACCTTTCTATAAGGTATTTCTTTAATAAGGTATTACTTACCTTCCTTGTCCTCGAGCTGCTTCTTGGCAAGGCCGAGCTCGCTCGGACCGCCGAGGCTTTGCTTCAATGCATCGACCTCCGCAGCAAGGCGGCAGAGGTCAGCAGCCTAGCATGCATTCCCATATTGACATACTTATGTTAGACTCTCACAGATATATTTTTAGATCCTTAGTCCGCTTTTCTTTCCAACACCAACTAAGCATCAGGGCTACCGCCTATGCGGTAATATTTTTACATATTCTAAACTTACCTCAAAGCCTGTTAGAAGGCTGGTATAAGCTTCGTCACCCCGCCTTGGCGGATCGAATCGTCCGGATCACCGCACTCATAACAAGGCGGTGCTCTCCTCGATGGAAGCGCTGTTAAGCGCCCAAGAAGCTATCCGTGCCTCCGTTGACGGAGGACACTGCATCTTACCCTTCTTATGGCGGGACCGCTGTTGGACTCGAACCGCTGAAGGTTCCGCATGGAGTCCGGACAAGGGTCGGGCTTAGAGCCCCGGGGTCTCGCCCCCACGCCTCGAGTCCGGGAGGTTGCATTGCGGCGCCTCCCGCGCCACCTCCTTCTGACCAAGCCCCCTTGGGGCTCCCACCGCGCGCCGTCTGCAGCGCGTGAGGTGAGGAGGCGGCCGAAGTGAAGTACTTCCATTTCGATTTAACCTGTGGACCCGCCGACGGCGGCGAACTCGCCTTGGGCGGCTGCATGATTGTTCGGCATTAGAGAACACTATGCAATGATGAAAAGCCATGGGTATCCTGGACACTTACGATCTCGCCAGGGCTTGGCCCTTGTCGGCCAATCCTCCTCGCCGTTGTCGACGCTGGTGGAGAAGTCCGGAGGAAGGGTTCTTCCTTCTGACCCTCCGCCTCCCCGGCCAGGCGGCCTTCCTTTTCTCTCTCTTCACTGGGGAGAGGCTTTTTTCCTCATCCTCGCCCTCGGAGAAGATTCTGCTTCAGAATCGACAACACCAGCGCCGGAGCTCCTTCGAGTTCCCATTGCCTCCTTCTTGGCCTTCTTCTCCGCACCACATGAGGTACCGGAGCCAGAGCCCTGGCTAATCGAAGGCCCGGCTGGTCTTCCGCAAAGGAGCCGGACAGTTAACCTGTCCGGACGCCTTCAGCCAGTCCTGCCAAAGGTTAGGGAGTTTTAGATCCCACATAGAGTCAAACTATGAAAAAGAGTCCCATAAAGGGTAAAATAACTCACCTCGCTGGCTTGACATCATGAGCTGAATCCGCGATCTTCGGTAGCGGATGTGGGAGCCTCGCACACCTTGAACAAGACCTTCTGCATCTTTGTACGTAGTGTCAAGAGCCTTGTCTCGAGTGGGATGTTGTGCCGGATCAAACTCCCACAATTTGAAGGCCCGTTGTTGGCATGGGAGAATCCGCGGATGAGCATCACTGGATTACGCTGACAAGCCCGAGATTCTTGTCCACCGTGTTTCGGACGCATGTTTGAGTCCGGATAGCTCGTCCAAATTCCCCACGCAGGCCCATCTCCTTCCATGACAGAGCCGTGGGGAAGCCAGATCTGAATTGGGGCCGCCACCCATTTGGGGTCGCGTGGCTCGGTGATGTAGAACCACCCCGATTGCCACCCCTTTATTGTCTCCACAAAGGAGCCTCGAGCCATAGGACTTTGGCCATCTTGCCAACCATGGCGCCCAAGACTCCACTTGACGGCCGCCCACAACCTTCGGCCGACGTTGAAGATCTTCAGCCATAGGTCAAGTGGGCTGATGCAGAGGAAGGCCTCGCACACCATTTATAAACACCGAGATGTTGAGGATGAAATTCGGGCCAGGTCGTGGAAGTCCAGGCCGAGTAGAACATGAGCCCCTGGACAAATGGGTGAAGTGGAAAACCTAGTCCGCTGGAGGAAGTGGGGAGAAACACCACCTCTCGTGGGGCCTGGGTTGAAATGAGCTGCCCCGCATCGGGCAGCCTCAGGCGCGATGTTGCCGGACAAGTATCCGCCTCCAGCAGTCTTGTGATGTGCCCTCCGTGATGGAGGAGGCCATCCACCTGCCTCCCGCCTCCGACATGGTTGGAGAAGGTCGAGGTGGGATGTGCGGACTTGGGCGCTGGAGCTCGAAAGCGCGAAATGGATAAGCAAAGGAGGAAGAAGGCGAGGTGAAAAGGTGGATCCTTATCCCTTATATGGACGGACGGTTATGCGCCCACCACCAGCCCGGTAAAACTCGCTATCTCCCAAGCGCCATAATTAATGGCGCGGATGGGTTACCCACGTCCGTATTGATGAGAATCCCGAATAAGGGGCATGATCTATGCTTTGATAAGACGTGCTAAGGAAACCGCCTCGCTAAACGCGCTTAAGGTGGAACGGTAAAAACGATTCATATAAAGGCCTGGCCGTGGTGTGATGTCACGCCATGAGTACGCCAAAGCAGATCTGTGCAAAAATTATTCTCTATACGGTGGTATGTGGAACTTGTTTTGCAGAGCCGACACTATCCTCGGTGTTCAAAACCTTCTATGAAGTATACGGAGGAGGAACCCGCCTTGCAATGTCAAGACAATATGCGCCGGACTCGCCGTCATTGAAGCCTGGTTCAGGGGCTACCGAGGAGTCCTCGACTAGGGGTGTCCGGATAGTCAACTATCATCACGGCCGACTCCAAGACTATGAAGATACAAGATTGAAGACTTCGCCCCGTGTCCGGATGGGACTTTCCTTGGCGTGGAAGGCAAGCTTGGCGATACGGATATGTAGATCTCCTACCATTGTAACCGACTCTGTAACCCTAACCTATCCGTGTCTATATAAACCGGAGGGTTTTAGTCCGAGGACTAACAACAATCATACCATAGGCTAGCTTCTAGGTTTAGCCTCCTTGATCTCGTGGTAGATCTACTCTTGTACTACCCATATCATCAATGTTAATCAAGCAGGAGTAGGGTATTACCTCCATTGAGAGGGCCCAACCTGGGTAAAAACATCGTGTCCCTTGTCTCCTCGTTACCATCCGCCTAGACGCACAGCCGGGACCCCTACCCGAGATCCGCCGGTTTTGACACCGACATTGGTGCTTTCATTGAGAGTTCCTCTGTCGCCACCGATAGGGTCTGATGGCTCCTTCGATCATCAACAACGACGCGTCCAGGGTGAGACTTTTCTCCCGGATAGATCTTCGATTCGCGGCTTTGCAATCAGGCCAATTCGCTGGCCATCCGAGCAGATCGAAGCTACGCCCGCCATCAGTCGATTTGAAGTTTGAACTATACGGCCGATATCCGCGGAGACTTGACCTTCGGCGGATTCGAGCCGCAGCCAAGCCTCCGCCGCATTGTCTTGATAGGCATGATCTAGCTCGCAGCCAAACAAAGGCCTCGAGGTCGCACTCAAAGATCCGCCCCGACCCCTAATCCGAGCTGATTCCCGATCGAGGACGAGTGGTTGGACACCGCCGGGGCTATGATCTCTACGGTGATTGAGCCAACTCCATCCCTGTCCTTTATGAAGACCTTGACCTGTGGTGCCGGACTCTCCGACTCGATCCTCCGCGCCTCGCTAATCGAATCCGATCAGCGCCGTCATGGAGTTCACCGCCATGACATCTTTGAGCACTCGCCCTTTGGCGACATCCTGAATTCACTAAAATCTCTTTCTTTATTCGGAGAGCCATGGCCGGATTACGGTAAGGAAGGTTGGGATGCGGATGACGAAGAAATTCAACGCCCACCCACCACCCACTTTGTAGCCACTATCGAAAGCTTACACGACGTGCTCAATTTCGACTCCGAAGACATCGACGGTATGGACGACGATGTAGGAGACAACCATGAACCAGCGCCTATATAATGCTAGACAACCACCTCATCCCATGATGTATACATGGTGGATACACCTAAAGGAAATGAAGACGAGGAACAACGGACGCCACGGCGATAAATCCTCGAAAAGCAGCCAAACGGCAACATAAACGCCAACCAAGTCCCACTCAAAAAGACCCAGCCATAGAGCAGGCGAACCGTGGACGCATTTAACATGCTATCGAGCAATCGTCCAACAAGACAACTTGATAAACAACCTGCCCCAAGCGAAGACAACAGTCCGGACGATCTCACGCCGACAAATTGTTGGAGCAGAATAACCTCCACAAATGCTCGCCGCCATCGCTACAGAGCCCTGAAAAAAGTAAGCGAAGCTCAAAACAGCGAAGATGCACTCAGAATCGATGGAGCAGACTATTCAACACCACAGACAAATACGGCGATAAATAACCAACAAAGAGCTACCCAAAGAGAAAGTTATCGCCTAAATTTGATGAGGAGGCCATAGAGCCCCCACAATCAAAAAGTAAGAAGGCCACCCGGTCGGATGGACGACCTCACGGCAAAAAGATTCACATAAGCCGCACACAAGCCGCTACGCGATCCGCATAAGGATTCACATCAAAAGATGGCCCATTAGGTCCGCTTATGGGCCGAGAAAGCAAGCTCTTCAAAGCAATGCAACACGCCAAATATCCAACATCACGGCACACCCAAATACAGGGCGCCAGACATCCCCTATGTTTCACCGATGAGGTGCCGGATCATGAATTTCAGCGGATTCAAACCCGAAACATAGAGGCATACGACGGAACAACACACCTCGAGTCTGGATTGAGGATTACATCCTCCACATACACATGGCTAGAGGAGATGATCTCCACGCCATAAAATACTTACCCTCAAACTCAAAGGGCCAGCTCAGATTGGCTTAAAAGCCTCCCTAAAATGCCATTGAAGATGGGAAGAGCTCGAGGATGTGTTTCGCAAATTTTCAGGGACCTATGTCCGCCTCCGGATGCGCATTTATCTAAGTCACATAACTCAACAGCCCGGAGAGTCAGCCCGAAATTCGGAACAGGTTCCTTACTAAAAGAACCAAATAGTCGATCGTCCGGACGCCAAGCCTTAGCAGCCTTCAAACACAACGTCCCGAGACGAATGGCTCGCCAGACACCTCGCCAAGAAAAGCCAAGAACAATTGCCGCATTAACAAGCTCTCATTACCCGCTTATGCTGGAGAGGATAGCTGGCTAGCAAGATGCAGCACCAGCGACCCAAGTACATCAAGTCGTGGATGGAACGAGAAACCACGGCGCAACAAGGACCAGCGCCGGATTAAAGGAACGGTCCAAAGAGCGCGGCAATAACGCCGGATTCAAAAGCTCACGGCGTAACAACAAGACTGCCCTTTAAGGACGATAGCGATGAGCTATCCAACTTAAACAAAATCTTGGACAAGATATGTCAAATCCACAAGATTTCGGAGGCCTCGCAAACCATACCCACAGAGATTGTTGTCTTCAAACAGTCCGCAGACTCAACGCCAACACAAGGGGCTCGATACACCAAGTGAGGATGATGACGAACCCCACAAGCAGAGCACCGAAAACAAAAGAATTTCCCACAAGAGGTTAAGAAAGTAAACTCACTTCACGTGATAAAAGGAAAACAGAGCGCGCCCATTAAGATTCGCTACCGCACATACTACCCTAGCGGTACCAACACCGCTTGTCAAAACCAATCACCTTCACCATCGTGACTACTCCAAATGTATCCGAACGCATGATGGACTGCCTTGATATTGATCCTATAATCGACGGATTCCAATTTACACAAGTCCTCATGGATGGCGGCAAAGGACATAAACCCGATATATCAGACACAATCCGCAGGACGGGATAGACCCAACCAAAATTCGCCAGAGCAACACCTCCTTTAAAGGAGTAATGCCAGGCCCATATGCCCATTGTACGGGCTCCATACTGCTAGAAGTTGTGTTCGGTTCATCCGACAACTTCCGTCGCGAAAGGTTAGTCTTCCATGTCGCCCCGTCAAGCACTATGGGGACGCGAAGCTTTCGCCCGCTTTAACGCAATACCGCATTATGCATCTCTAACACTTAAAATGCCCGGTCCACGCGACATCATCTCATTAAAAGGAAGTATTATGTTACTCGAGCACGGAAGAAAGTGAGACTGCCTTGACAGCCCCACACCTATCCGCCCGCTTAGTCAAAGAACCTGAATTGGTCATTCAAACCTCGGACATGGCTAGACGAGTCCGCGCCTACTAGCGCATACCCTGTTGGGGAACGAGTAATTTCAAAATTTTCCTACGATCACGCAAGATCATGGTGATGCATAGCAACGAGATGAGAGTGTTGTCTACGCACTCAGAGACCAGCAACGGAAGCGTTGACGCAACGAGAGGAAGTAGTCGATTTCTTCCCGATCCAACCGATCCAAGTACCGAACGACGGCACCTCCGAAGTTCTGCACACGCTCAGCTCGATGACGCCCCTCAACTCCGATCCAGCCGAGTGTTGAGGGAGAGTTTCACAAGACGACGGGCGCAGGACGATGATGATGTTCCACTGCGCAGGGCTTTACTTAAGCTCCGCAACGGTATATTCGAGGTGTAGTTTGGTGGAAGGGGCACCGCACACGCTAAGGAACCATCTCAATGATCAACTTGTGTGTCTATGGGTGCCCCTGCCCTTGTATATAAAGGATGGAGGAGGAGGAGGCCGCCAAGGCAAAGGTGCGGCCAGGATATGGATTCCTACTAGGACTCCAAGTCCTAGTAGGAGTCCACCAAAAGGGAGGAAGGGAGAAGGAATAGGAGGAGAAGGAGAGGTGTCCGCCCCTTTTCCCTAGTCCACCTGGACTAGAGGGGAGGGGCGCAGCAGCCTTTTTTTTTTTTTTTTCCTCTTCCCACTAAAGCCCATCAAGGCCCATTACTCCTGTAATCCCGTAACTCCCCAGCATCTCAAAATACCCAATCATTCGAACCTTCCAACTCCGAATATAGTCGTCCAATATATCGATCTTTACGCCTCGACCATTTCGAGACTCTCGTCATGTCCCCGATCTCATCCGGGACTAACTCCTTCGGTACATCAAAACTCATAAACTCATAATAAAACCGCCATCGAAACCTTGTTGCAAGGACTCTACGGGTTCGAGAACTATGTAGACATGACCTAGAACTATTCTTGGTCAATAACCAATAGCGGAACCTGATGCCCATATTGGCTCCTACATATTCTACGAAGATCTTTATCGGTCAAACCGCATAACAACATACTTTGTTCCCTTTGTCATCGGTATGTTACTTGCCCGAGATTCGATCGCCGTATCCAATACCTAGTTCAATCTCGCCACCGCAAGTCTCTTTACTCGCTCCGTAATACATCATCTCGCAACTAACTCATTAGTTGCAATGCTTGCAAGGCTTAAGTGATGTGCATTACCGAGAGGGCCCAGAGATACCTCTCCGACATTCGGAGGACAAATCCTAATCTCGAAATACGCCAACCCAACATCTGCCTTTGGAGACACCTGTAGTACTTCCTTTATAATCAGCCGTTACGCTAGACGCTTGGTAGTACCTAAAGTGTTCCTCCGTAAACGGAGTTGCATAATCTCATAGTCATAGGAACATGTATAAGTCATGAAGGAAGCAATAGCAACATACTAAACGATCGTGGTGCTAAGCTAACGGAATGGGTCATGTCAATCAGATCATTCAACTAATGATGTGACCTTGTTAATCACCTGTAGTACCTTTTATAATCACCCAGTTACGCCAGACGCTTGGTAGTACCCAAAGTGTTCCTCCGTAAACGGAGTTGCATAATCTCATAGTCATAGGAACATGTATAAGTCATGAAGGAAGCAATAGCAACATACTAAACGATCGTGGTGCTAAGCTAACGGAATGGGTCATGTCAATCAGATCATTCAACTAATGATGTGACCTTGTTAATCAAATAACAACTCCTTGTTCATGGTTAGGAAACATAACCATCTTTGATTAACAAGCTAGTCAAGTAGAGGCATACTAGTGACATACTGCTTTGTCTATATATTCACACATGTATTATGTTTCCGTTAATACAATTCTAGCATGAATAATAAACATTTATCATGATATAAGGAAATAAATAATAACTTTATTATTGCCTCTAGGCATATTTCCTTCAGCCTCCCACTTGCACTAGAGTCAATAATCTAGATCACATCACCATGTGATTAACATCGATAGTTCACATCATCATGTGATTAACACCCATAATTCACATCGCCATGTGACCAAGACCCAAAGGGTTTACTAGATTCAGTAATCTAGTTCACATCGCTATGTGATTAACACCCAAAGAGTACTAAGGTGTGATCATGTTTTGCTTTGTGAGAGAATCTTAGTCAACGGGTCCGCCACATTCAGATCCGTATGTATTTTGCAAATCTCTATGTCAACAATGCTCGCACGGAGCTACTCTAGCTAATTGCTCCCACTATCAATATGTATCTAGATCGAGACTTAAAGTCATCCAGATCGGTGTCAAAACTTGCATTGACGTAACCCTTTACGTACCTAACCTTTTATCACTTCCATAATCGAGAAACATATCCTTATTCCATTAAGGATAATTTTGACCGCTGTCCAAAGGATCTATTCCTAGATCACTATTGTACCCCTTGCCAAACTCAAAGGGGGTATACAATAGATCTGTACACAGCATAGCATACTTTATAGAACCTATGGCCAAGGCATAGGAATGACTTTCATTCTCTTTCTATCTTCCGCCGTGGCCGGTTTTGAGTCTTACTCAATTTCACACCTTGTAACACAGCAAGAACTCTTTCTTTGACTGCTCCATTTTGAACTACTTCAAAATCTTGTCAAGGTATGTATTCATTGAAAAACTTATCAAGCCGCCTTTGATCTATCTCTATAGATCTTGATGCTCAAGATGTAAGCAGCTTCACCGAGGTCCTTCTTTGAAAAACTCCTTTCAAATACTCCTTTATGCTTTGCGTATAATTCTACATTATTTCCGATCAACAATATGTCATTCACATATACTTATCGAAATGCTGTAGTGCTCCCACTCACTTTCTTGTAAATACAGGCTTCCAAAAGTCTGATAAAACCATATGCTTTGATCACACTATCAAAGCGCTTATTCCAACTCCGAGATGCTTGCACCAGTCCATAGATGGATCGCTGAGCTTGCACATTTTGTTAGCTCCTTTAGGATTGACAAATCCTTCTGTTGCATCATATACAACTCTTCTTTAATAAATCCATTAAAGAATGTAGTTTTGACATCCATTTGCCGATTTCATAAATGTGGCAATTGCTAACATGATTCGGACAGACTTAAGCATCGCCACAGCTTGAGAAAATCTCATTGTAGTCAACACCTTGAACTTGTCAAAATCCTTTTATGCATAAGTCGAGCTTTGTAGATAGTAACACTACTATCAACATCTGTCTTCCTCTTGAAGATCCATTTATATAATATGGCTTGCCGATCATCGGGCAACTCCATCAAAGTCCACACTTTGTTCTCATATATGGATCCCATCTCGATTTCATGGTCTCAAACCATTTCATGAATCTGGGCTCACCATCGCTTCCTCATAGTTCGTAGGTTCATCATGGTCTAGTAACATGACTTCTAGAATAGGATTACCATACCACTGTGCGGATCTTACTCGAAGACCCACGAGGTTTGGTAGCAACTTGATCTCAAGTTTCATGATCATCATCATTAACTTCCTCACTAATTGGTGTAGGAATCATCGAACTGATTCCTCGTGATGAACTACTTTCCAATAAGGGAGAAGGTACAATTACCTCATCAAGTTCTACTTTCCTCCCACTCACTTCTTTCGAGAGAAACTTCTTCTAGAAAGGATCCATCTTAGCAACAAATATCTTGCTTTCGGATCTGTGATAGAAGGTGTACCCAATAGTTACCTTTGGGTATTCTATGAAGACGATTCGATTTGGGTTCGAGCTATCGTGAAAACTTTTTCACATAAGCATCACAACTCCAAACTTTAAGAAACGATAGCTTAGGTTTATCGCTAAACCATAGTTCATACGGTGTCATCTCAACGGATTTAGATGGTGCCCTATTAAACGTGAATGCAGCTGTCTTTAATGCATAACCCCAAAACGATAGTGGTAAATCGGTAAGATACATCATAGATCGCACTATATCAAAATAAAGTACGGTTACGACGCTTGGACACACCATTAAGCTGTGGTGTTCTGTGGCGGAGTAGTGAAACTATTTCACATTGTTTTAATCAAGGCCAAACTCAGAACTCAAATATTTTTCCTCTCACGATCATATCGTAGAAACTTTTATTTTCTTGTTACGATGATTCTTCACTTCACTCTGAAATTCTTTGAACTTTTCAAATGTTTCGCATTTGTGTTTCATCAAGTAGATATACCCATATCGCTCAAATCATCTGTGAAGGTCGAAAATAACGATACTTGCCGTGAGCTTTAACACTCATCGGACCGCATACATCAAGATGTATTATTTCCAATAAGTCATTTGCTCGCCCATTGTTCCGAGAATGTAGTCTTTAGTCATCTTGCCCAAAAGGCACGGTTCGCAAGCATCAAATGATTCATAATCAAGTGATTCCAAAAGTCCATCAAGATGGAGTTTTCTTCATGCGCTTTACACCAATATGACCTAAACGGCAAAGTGCTATAAATAAGTTGCACTATCATTATTAACTTTGCATCTTTTGGTTTCAATATTATGAATATGTGTATCACTATGATCGAGATCCAATGAACCATTTTCATTGGGTGTGTAACCATATAAGGTTTTATTCATGATGAGGACATCAATACCATTGTTACACCCACAGCCCCTATCGCTACATATAATCGGACCAATTACTAGAGCTCACAAGACGCCAATTAAATTATCGTGTACTTTCGCTTTTTGGTAATGATTCTAATGTTCATGAGAATATGATGCTGCTTAAATTGGATACATTTGTTTTGCTTACAAATGAAGGCCCTAGCTTGGAGAAGGATGGACATTGAGCAAGAACAAGCATGGAGATAATGCCATGCGCAAGGAGAACAAGAACGGAGTTACAAGTGATGATTCCAGACTTTGAAGCCACCCTAATGAGTGCATGAGGCCTTGGACGAAATATACAAGATGCCACTTCATAATATTCGCCCATAGGCTATTCTAGGTGCTCAAGGCCACCTTATTATTGGGCCAGCCCATGTAATTTCGAAATACTTAAGTATAGGCTGTTTTAGAGTCCGATGTGTGGGAAACAAGAGTTAGGGTTGATTTCGACCACTCCACCAAGGGCCACGAAATTCCCTCTTCCTCCATATATACAGCCCTTAGGGCACCGCTTAGACCTTGGGTTTTGTTTAGATTAAAAGTTCGCCATAGCTGCAACTTCGCAGCATTTCGCTTGTGTTCAACGACTGCATAAAGGCGCCACAGTAACCCCACCTTGATCAATAAAGCTTTCATCTTATATTCGCAATATCCAGATTGCAATCTCAGCTTGCTTGTTCTTCGCTTGCTCGCAGGAAACAGCCCTCGTGGTCGTTGATCGTGTTCTGCGGGTCAATAACCCTGAAGTTGGTTTAGCGATTGCATAAGGCGCGACGCCTCGCACGATCGTAGTCGGATCGCCAAGGTCGACTCCCACGTAAACGATAGCCACCATCTCATCGAAAAATCGACACCTTTGCCTCTATCAAGTGGTATCGATTTCCGTGTTGCTCGGTGAGATTTTCCAGCTTTTCGTAGTTTAGATCGAGTCTGTTCTTCATACCTATTGTCCACGAAAAAGCCACAAAAAAAATTAGGGTTAGTTCATCATATCCGAACCAATCTGAGCCTTTGCATAATCTTTTTAGGTTTTTGCTTTGTTGAATTTATGTTGCATCGTCGTGTCAAGTTGCTGGTCTTAGAGTCTAGTCTTTAGAGTTTCGAAGTTCGGTCATAAGTTGTCACGCCGCCGCACCATCATCATCGCCTTGCCATCTACCACCATTGCTTTTCCGCCACCGCCTCAATCCGTGATCCATCTACCACCACCAACCAGATCCATATACCACCACCGCTACTATATACCACCACCGCTGCCATATACCACCACCATATATCCACCAAAGAATCCGAAGTTTTCTCATATTAGGTTTGTTTTCGAGATCCATCTAGTTTCCGATTCGTGTTTCCTTGCCGAGTAGGTTTCGAAAAAAAAAAAAAGAGAGTCCTGAAACCACCTCCGCTTAGGCCCAAAATTTTCCAAAACGCATTTGTCAAAAAAAATTCTTCGCTACCCTATTTTTAGGTGTTTCTAAGTGGATTGAGATAACATTATAGAAAATTTTTTTTGACCTGCTTCAGCTTTTTGGGTCCGCAAATAAAAACAAAAAAAATTTTGGTCGAAAAATTTCGTGCCCATCCCGCCGCTTGACCTGGGAAGAGTTTTGAGACACTCGCCATTATAGTGATTTTTCGCAAAAAAAAAAAAAAAAAAAAGAGTCTGAAACCACCTCCGCTTAGGCCCAAAATTTTCCAAAACGCATTTGTCAAAAAATTTTCTGCTACCCTATTTTTAGGTGTTTCTAAGTGGATTGAGACAATATTGTTATAGAAAATTTTTTGACCTGCTTCAGCTTTTTGGGTCCGCAAAATAAAAAAAAAAAAATTTTGGTCGAAAAAATTTCGTGCCCATCCCGCTGCTTGACCGGGAAGAGTTTTGAGACACTCGCCATTATAGTGATTTTTCGCAAAAAAAAAAAAAAAAAGCAGCAAAAAAAAAAAGCAACAAAAAAAAAAAAAAAAGCGAAAAAAAAAAATTCCAGAGTGTGATTTTCCGTTGTTTCGCAGCAGCGCCGTGATTTTGTTAGTGTTCTAGGCTCGCCTCTAGCACGGTTCAGCCTAGGACCAAAGACAAGATCTGCTGTGAGCGCTTATTCAACTTTGCATCTCTGAATTGATTATTGTCAACCTTTTGCTACCATATTATAAGCCTTCCCAGCTCCACATACATCTACATCGTATGCTTGACTCTCCCTCGTAATCGCTTCTATCCAAGCTTTGAGAGTTTTGACTA
Source organism: Aegilops longissima (assembly GCA_021605205.1). NCBI lineage: Eukaryota > Viridiplantae > Streptophyta > Magnoliopsida > Poales > Poaceae > Aegilops > Aegilops longissima. Next base: position 130,355 of record JAHIAM010001084.1, on the reverse strand, counting down.
CATCGGTTGTCGATCACCGCCGCTCATGGGTAAGAACCGTAAGAATTTGAGATTTGCTTGACGGATTTGTGACGCCCACCACACCACCACCACCACTTCCTAGTAGTCTCGTCAATCATATTCTTGTGTGTTTCTATTGTTGCTAACCATGGCAGGATCACAAGTCGATTTAGACCGACCGGGAGAACATGACAAACAAAGCGCTACATGATAAGTTTCAACAAATGATGAGTGGGCAGTGGACGATGTGCTAAATAGATTTGAAGAGGCCATGGAGAAGATAGATGGCATTGAGAAGGCGCTCAAACGGCTCGATATCAAGTTTAATGAATTGCTCGCTGCCTACCACCACCACCACCGCTGCACCTAACGACCTCTACTACAACAACACGGACTACCTCCACATCGCGAAACAGCCCTCCGCCGAGCTTCCCGTGTCCTCTTCACCGCCAAGTCTGCCGGTGCAGCTGCTGATACTTCAGTGGCTCCTGCCACAAAGCGGGGGAGGATGATTATGTGAGAGCTTACGAGGATGAGGTTGATCAACATCGAACTACGCAACCACCAAAGACCACAACCACCAGTGTCGCCCACATGCAAATAATGGCGATGTTCGCTCCCTTCAGTACGAGATCATGACCATCTCCCTAAACTGAAATTGAATATTCCACCATTTGAGGGTAGATATGTTCCCGATATATATCTTACTTGGGAATTAGAAACTGAACAACGATTTACATGTTTACAATATCCCGAGGAGAGACGTGTTCTCGCTGCTGTTTGTGCTTTCACTAGCTTTGCATGTGTTTGGTGGTCTGAACATTGTAGATTATATCCTGCTCCAGCTACTTGGGCTGCTTTGAAAACTGCTATGCGCATCGCTGGGTTCCTCCATATTATCAACGTGAATTACTTCAAAAATTGCAGCGCTTAAGACAAGGAAAAATTCGTAGAAGAATATTATCGTGAATTACAAACCGGCTTGATTAGATGTGGTATTGTTGAGGAGAATGAAGCTATGCTTGCACGCTTTCGGGTGGATTAAATAGAGAGATTCGACCATTCTAGACTACAAGGATTATAATAATATCACTCGATTATTCCATCTTGCTTGTAAAGCTGAACGTGAAGTGCAGGATCGATGTGCCTTGGCGCGACTAACTTTTCTCGCAGGTCGACCTTCATCATGGACACCACGCATCATCTACTTCCACACGCTCTACTACACCGCACCTCCGCCGGCTGCCACCTCCAACCGTGATACAAGAAAGCAGGCACAACCACCACTATCTCGCCAAGAGTACACCGCTGGTTTACACAGAGCTCTTCTTCTTCCATGGCGCCAACAGGGCACACAAGTGATATTATTTGTCGTCATGTAAGGGAAGAGGACATTTTATGAGAGAATGCCAATCTCAGCGCAGTGATGATTGCTACCGAGGATGGTGGGTATGAGTCCGCTAGTGACTATGATGAAGAGACTTTGGCTCTTATTACACATGAAGAACACGGTGGAGATGATTCTCGATCCCGAGACGCAATACATGGCTGCCAAGATGCCGACAGTATGAATGTTTAGTTGCTCAACGTGTTTTGAGTGTGCAGGTTACACAAGCTGAGCAAAATCAGAGGCATAACTTGTTCCATACAAAGGAGTTGTGAAGGAACGCTCTATTCAAGGCCATCATAGATGGAGGGAGCTGCAACAACTTGGCTAGCATGGATATGGTGGAGAAGCTTTCTCACCACAAGACCACATCCACATCCTTACTACATCCAATGGTTCAACAACAGCGCAAGGTTAAGGTAACACGACTGCTCGTGTGCATTTTAGTATCTCTACATATGCTGATTATGTTGATTGTGATGTGGTACCTATGCAAGCATGTTCCTTATTACTTGGTAGACCATGGCAATTTGATAAAATTTCTGTACACCATGGTAGAAACAATCAGATACTCTTGTTCACAAGGATAAAAATATTACTTTGCTTCCTATGACTCCTGATTCCATTTTGAAAGATGATATTAATAGAGCTAATAAAGCAAAACAGAGAAAATAGGAGTGAAAATCAGATTGTGGCAAAAGAATTTGAGCAACAAATGAAGCCTAATAATAAACCATCTAATGTTGCTTCTGAAATTAAACTGAAAAGTGCATGTTTATTTGCCACCAAATCTGATATTGATGAGCTAGATTCTAGCAAATCTGTTTGCTATGCTTTTGTGTGCAAAGAGGCATTATTTTCATTCGAGGACGGTTTTCCTCTTTGCCCCCCGCTGTCACTAACATTTTGCAGAGTTCACGACGCCTTCCCACAAGACGCAAGCACCGGATTACCACCTATTCGAGGGATTGAGCATCAAATTGACTTAATACCCGTGCATCGCTACCCAACCGCACACCATACCGCATCAATCCAGAGGAGACGAAGGAGATTATGCGCCAAGCATGTGAGCTGCTCGACAAAGGTTATATACGCTAATCTCTTAGTCCTTGTGCTGTTCCTATTATACTAGTGCCTAAAAAGGATGGTACGTCACAGATGTGTGTTGATTGTAGAGGCATTAATAATATTACTATTCGTTATCGCCATCCTATTCCTAGGCTAGATGATATGCTTGATGAATTGAGTGGTTCTACAATATTCTCCAAAGTTGATTTATGAGTGGATACCATCAAATTCGTATGAAATTGGGAGATGAATGGAAAACAGCATTTAAAACTAAGTTTGGATTATATGAGTGGTTAGTCATGCCTTTTGGGTTAACTAATGCACCTAGTACTTTCATGAGATTAATGAACGAAGTTTTACGTGCTTTCATTGGACGATTTGTGGTAGTTTACTTTGATGATATACTGATTTATAGCAAATCTTTGGAAGAACATTTGGAACATTTACGTGTTGTTTTTAATGCTCTACGTGATGCACGCTTGTTTGGTAACCTTGGGAAGTGCACCTTTGCACCGAATCGAGTATCTTTTCTTGGCTATGTTGTTACTCCACAGGAATTGAAGTTGATAAAGCCAAGATTGAAGCTATTGAGAGTTGGCCGCAGCCCAAAACGGTCACACAAGTGAGGAGTTTTCTTGGACTCGCTGGTTTCTATAGGCGCTTTGTGAGAGACTTTAGCACCATTGCTGCACCTCTCAATGAGCTTACAAAGAAGGATGTGCCTTTTGTTTGGGGTACCGCATGTGAAGAAGCCTTCACGGTATTGAAAGATAAGTTGACACATGCCCTTTACTCCAACTTCCCGACTTTAATAAGACTTTTGAGCTTGAATGTGATGCTAGTGGAATTGGATTAGAGGTGTGTTATTACAAGATGGCAAACCTGTTGCATACTTTTCTGAAAAATTGAGTGGGCCTAGTCTGAACTATTCTACTTATGACAAAGAATTATATGCTCTTGTTCGACTTTAGAGACATGGCAACATTATTTATGGCCCAAAGAATTTGTTATACATTCTGATCATGAATCTTTGAAACATATTAAAAGTCAAGCTAAACTGAATCGTAGACATGCTAAATGGGTTGAATTCATTGAGACTTTCCTTATGTCATTAAACACAAGAAGGGTAAAGAAAATGTTATTGCTGATGCTTTGTCTCGCCGATATACTATGCTTTCACAACTTGACTTCAAAATATTTGGTTTGGAGACCATCAAAGATCAATATGTGCATGATGCTGATTTTAAAGATGTAATGCAGAATTGTAAAGAGGGAAGAACATGGAACAAGTTCGTTATTAATGATGGTTTTGTGTTCCGTGCAACAAGCTATGCATTCCTGCTAGCTCGTTCGCCTTTTGTTGTTGCAGGAGGCGATGGAGGAGGATTAATGGGACACTTTGGCGTGAAGAAGACGGAGGATATACTTGCTACACATTTCTTTTGGCCAAAGATGAGACGGATGTTGAGCGCTTTGTTGCTCGCTGCACTACATGTCAAAAAGCTAAGTCACGACTCAATCCTCATGGTTTATATATGCCTTTGCTCGTGCTCTAGTGTTCCTTGGGAGGATATATCTATGGACTTTGTTTTAGGTTTACCTCTAACAAAGAAGGGAGGGATAGCATATTTGTTGTCGTGATAGATTCTCTAAATGGCACACTTTATACCATGTCATAAAAGCGATGATGCTGTTAATGTTGCTGATTTGTTCTTTCGTGAAATTATTCGCTTGCATGGTGTGCCAAATACTATTGTTTCAGATCGTGATACTAAATTTCTTAGCCACTTTTGGAGATGTTTATGGGCTAAGTTGGGGACTAAACTGCTTTTTAGTACTACTTGTCACCCCCAAACCGATGGATAAACTGAAGTAGTCAATAGAACATTGTCTACTATGCTTAGGGCTGTTTTGAAGAATAATAAGAAAATGTGGGAAGAATGCTTGCCTCATATTGAATTTGCTTATAATCGCTCATTGCATTCTACTACTAAGATGTGCCCTTTGAAATTGTGTATGGCTTCCTACCGTGCACCTATTGATTTGTTGCCTCTTCCATCTTCGGAGAAGGTTAATTTTGATGCTAAAGAACGTGCTGAATTGATTTTAAAAGTGCATGAGATAACTAAGGAAAACATTGAGCGATGAATGCTAAATATAAACTTGCTGGAGATAAGGGTAGAAAACATGTTGTCTTTGCACCGGAGATCTTGTTTGGTTACATTTATGTAAGGATAGGTTTCCTAATTTGCGCAAATCAAAGCTAATGCCACGTGTCGATGGTCCATTTAAGGTGTTAGAGAAAATAAATGATAATGCATATAAACTTGAGCTGCCTCGCAGATTTTGGGGTTAGTCCCACTTTTAACATTGCAGATTTGAAGCCTTATTTGGGTGAGGAATATGAGCTCCGCCGAGGACTACTTCATTTCAAGAAGGGAGGATGATGAGGACATCAATACCATTGTTACACCCACAGCCCCTATCGCTACATATACTCGGACCAATTACTAGAGCTCACAGACGCCAATTAAATTATCGTGTACTTTCGCTTCTTGGTAATGATTCTAATGTTCATGAGAATATGATGCTGCTTAAATTGGATACATTTGTTTTGCTTACAAATGAAGGCCCTAGCTTGGAGAAGGATGGACATTGAGCAAGAACAAGCATGGAGATAATGCCATGCTAAGGAGAACAAGAACGGAGTTACAAGTGATGATTCCAGGACTTTGAAGCCACCCTAATGAGTGCATGAGGCCTTGGACGAAATATACAAGATGCCACTTCATAATATTCGTCCATAGGCTATTCTAGGTGCTCGTCACCTTATTATTGGGCCAGCCCATGTAATTTCGAAATACTTAAGTATAGGCTGTTTTAGAGTCCGTAGTGTGGGGAAACAAGAGTTAGGGTTGATTTCGACCCTCCACCAAGGGCCACGAAATTCCCTCTTCCTCCATATATACAGCCCTTAGGGCACCGCTTAGACCTTGGGTTTTGTTTAGATTAAAAGTTCGCCATAGCTGCAACTTCGCTGCATTTCGCTTGTGTTCAACGACTGCATAAAGGCGCCACGTAACCCCACCTTGATCAATAAAGCTTTCATCTTATATTCGCAATATCCAGATTGCAATCTCAGTTTCTTGCTTGTTCTTCGCTTGCTCGCAGGAAACAGGCCCTCGTGGTCGTTGATCGTGTTCGCGTGGGTCAATAACCCTCGAAGTTGGTTTAGCGACATATAGGCGCGACGCCTCAAGACGATCGTAGTCGGATCGCCAAGGTCGACTCCTACGTAAACGATAGCCACCATCTCATCGAAAAATCGACACCTTTGCTCTATCAATTCATGTAAACAGTAACAATTTATTCTCTTACTTAAATGAATAATCAGATTGCAATAAACATGATCAAATCATATTTATGCTCAACACCAAATAACACTTATTTAGGTTCCACACTAATCCCGAAAGTATAGGAGGTGCGGCGATGATCATATCAATCTCGAACTACTTCCAACACTCATCGCCACTTCCCTTCAACTAGCCTCTGCTTATTCTCGCAACTCCTGTTTCGAAGTTACTACTCTTAGCAACTGAACCAGATCAAATACCGAGGGTTGCTACTAACACTAGTAAAATACACATCAATATTTTGTATATCAAATATACCTTTGTTCACTTTGCCATCCTTCTTATCCGCCAAATACTTGGGGTAGTTCCGCTCCAAAGGACCAGTTCCATTGTAGCAAAAGCACTTAGTCTCGTGCTTAGATCCGCATTTGGGCTTCTTCACCGAGCAGCAACTTGCTTGCCGCTCTTTCTTGAAGTTCCCTTCTTCCCTTTGCCCTTTTCCTTTGAGACTAGTGGTCTTGTCAACCATCAACACTTGATGTTTTTCTTGATTTCTACCTTCGCCGATTTTAGTATCGCGAAGAGCTTGGGAATTGTTTTTGTCATCCCTTGCATATTATAGTTCATCACGAAGTTCTAGTAACTTTAGTGATGGTGACTAGAGAATTCTGTCAATCACTATCTTATCTCGAAGATTAACTCCCACTTGATTCAAGCGATTGAAGTACTCGCATAATCTGAGCACATGCTCACTAGTTGAGCGATTCTCCTCCATCTTTTAGCTATAGAACTTGTTGGAGACTTCATATCTCTCAACTCGGTATTTGCTTGAAATATTAACTTCAATTCCTCGAACATCTCATATGGTCCATGACGCTCAAAACGCCTTTGAAGTCCCGATTCTAAGCCGCTAAGCATGGTGCACTAAACTATCAAGTAGTCATCATATTGAGCTAGCCAAACGCTCATAACGCCCAGATCCGCTTCCCGCAATAGGTCTGCTACTTAGCGTGCATTAAGGACATAATTCTTCTCAAGAAAGAATGAGGATAAACCTCAGATCACGGATCCAATCCGCATCATTGCTACTAACATCTTTCAATACAATTTTCTAGGAACACATATGAAAACATAGGGAAGCAACAACGCGAGCTATTGATCTACAACATAATTTGCAAAATACTACCAGACTAAGTTCATGATAAATTAAAGTTCAATTAATCATATTACTTAAGAACTCCCACTTAGGAAAATATCCTCCAATTCTCTAAGTGATTGCGTGATCCATATCAACTACACCATGACCGATCATCACGCAGATGGAGTAGTTTCAATGGTGAACATCAATATGTTGATCATATCTACTATATGATTCACGCCGACCTTCGGTCTCCGTGTTCCGAGGTCATATCTTATATGCATAGCTCGTCAAGTATAACCTCCGAGTATTCTGCGGTGCAACTGTTTTGCACCCGCTGTATTTGAACGTAGAGCCTATCACACCCGATCATCACGCGGTGTCTCAAAGACGAAGAACTTTCGCAACGGTGCATACTGTGGAGAACACTTCTTGATAATTTAGTAAGGGATCATCTTATAATGCTACCGCAATCAAAGCAAAATAAGATGCATAAAGGATTAACATCACATGCAATCAATATAAGTGATATGATATGGTCATCATCATCTTGTGCTTGTGATTCCATCTCCAAGCACCGCCATGATCACCATCGCCACCGCGCCGACACCTTGATCTCCATCGTAGCATCGTTGTCGCCTCGCCAACTATTGCTTCTACGACTATCGCTACTCCTTAGTGATAAAGTAAAGCAATTACATGGCGCTTGCATTTCATACAATAAAGCGACAACCATATGGTTCTCGCCAGCTTGCCGATAACTCGTTACAAAACATGATCATCTCATACAATAAAATATAGCATCACGCTTTGACCATATCACATCACAACATGCCCTGCAAAACAAGTTAGACGCCCTCTACTTTGTTGTTGCAAGTTTTACGTGGCTGCTACGGGCTGAGCAAGAACCGTTTACCTACGATCAAAACCACAACGATATTTCGCCAAATAGACTCCGCTTTAACCTTCTCAAGGACCGGCGAGCCACACTCGATTCAACTAAAGTGAGAGAGACAGACACCCGCCGTCACCTTTAAGCAACGAGTGCTCGGAGCGGTGAAACCAGTCTCGCTGAAGCGCACGCTGCATGTCGGTCCGGCCGCTTCATCTCACAATACCGCTGAACCAAAGTATGACATGCCGGTAGGCAGATGACTTGTATCGCCCACAACTCACTTGTGTTCTACTCGCACATGACATCAACGATAAAACCAGGCTCGATGCCACTGCTGGGGAACGAGTAATTTCAAAATTTTCCTACGATCACGCAAGATCATGGTGATGCATAGCAACGAGATGAGAGTGTTGTTCACGCACTCAGAGACCAGCAACGGAAGCGCTGACGCAACGTAGAGGAAGTAGTCGATTTCTTCCCGATCCAACCGATCCAAGTACCGAACGACGGCACCTCCGAGTTCTGCACACGCTCAGCTCGATGACGCCCCTCGAACTCCGATCCAGCCGAGTGTTGAGGGAGAGTTTCACAAGACGACGGCGCAGGACGATGATGATGTTCCACGGGCGCAGGGCTTCGCCTTAAGCTCCGCAACGTATATTCGAGGTGTAGTTTTGTGGAAGGGGCACCGCACACGGCCAAGGAACGATCTCAATGATCAACTTGTGTGTCTATGGGTGCCCCTGCCCTTGTATATAAAGGATGGAGGAGGAGGAGGCCGCCAAGGCAAAGGTGCGGCCAGGATATGGATTCCTACTAGGACTCCAAGTCCTAGTAGGAGTCCACCAAAAGGGAGGAAGGAGAAGGAATAGGAGGAGAAGGAGAGGTGTCCGCCCTTTTCCCTAGTCCAATTCGGACTAGAGGGGAGGGGGCAGCAGCAGCCTTTTTTTTTTCCTCTTCCCACTAAAGCCCATCAAGGCCCATTACTTCTCCTGTAATCCCGTAACTCCCCGCATTCAAAATACCCAATCATTCGAACCTTCCAACTCCGAATATAGTCGTCCAATATATCGATCTTTACGCCTCGACCATTTCGAGACTCCTCGTCATGTCCCCGATCTCATCCGGGACTAACTCCTTCGTACATCAAAACTCATAAACTCATAATAAACTGTCATCGAAACCTTGTTGCAAGGGACTCTACGGGTTCGAGAACTATGTAGACATGACCTAGAACTATTCTTGGTCAATAACCAATAGCGGAACCTGATGCCCATATTGGCTCCTACATATTCTACGAAGATCTTTATCGGTCAAACCGCATAACAACATACTTTGTTCCCTTTGTCATCGGTATGTTACTTGCCCGAGATTCGATCGCCGTATCCAATACCTAGTTCAATCTCGCCACCGCAAGTCTCTTTACTCGCTCAGAATACATCATCTCGCAACTAACTCATTAGTTGCAATGCTTGCAAGGCTTAAGTGATGTGCATTACCGAGAGGGCCTGAGATACCTCTCCGACATTCGGAGTGACAAATCCTAATCTCAAATACGCCAACCCAACATCTGCCTTTGGAGACACCTGTAGTAATTCTTTATAATCACCCAGTTACGCTAGACGCTTGGTAGTACCCAAAGTGTTCCTCCGTAAACGGAGTTGCATAATCTCATAGTCATAGGAACATGTATAAGTCATGAAGGAAGCAATAGCAACATACTAAACGATCGTGGTGCTAAGCTAACGGAATGGGTCATGTCAATCGATCATTCAACTAATGATGTGACCTTGTTAATCAAATAACAACTCCTTGTTCATGGTTAGGAAACATAACCATCTTTGATTAACAAGCTAGTCAAGTAGAGGCATACTAGTGACATACTGTTTGTCTATATATTCACACATGTATTATGTTTCCGGTTAATACAATTCTAGCATGAATAATAAACATTTATCATGATATAAGGAAATAAATAATAACTTTATTATTGCCTCTAGGGCATATTTCCTTCACCCCCATACAAGGGGCTGCATGCATGTATCACAAGAGACAATAAAGCTCAATTTTATTCACTTCTTCGAATCGTACTCTGTTTATTTAATATAAAGTACATCTTTCAAGACGATCCTTTTCTTTTAAACTAAGTTCTCTCTTTACAGATGATGAACAACGCTACACCCGCCCAGATACTGCACAACGGAGACACAAAAGCAGACGCAGTAGGGACCCCAAGCTGTAAGGATTCTTTTCAGATTAAGACCCCACGTAAACCTTTTTACTCGCTCTCTTGTTGATATACATCCCCGTTTCTTACTATAACCGAGGAGGAGGCTGGCGCTTTTGGCATTGGCCGCACCAGAATTTTTATGCTGCATCTGGACACTGTGGGCTTAGGCATTATTCTCGCCTGCTTTTATAAAGACCGAATACCTTAGGGAGTATTCGCGCCCTCGAGTTAGGCCTTATATGCATCAGTTCAATCATGTCATTGGTCAAATGTTGGGTTTGCCTGCCTCGTGTTTTGCTGCCTTACGCTCGCTTCTATCGGCTAACGCGCACTGTGAGAATTATCGCACAGCCTTGTTCGCCGGGCGAGCACCTCCGTAGAGAAAGCCGAAAACTGATCACTATGATATAGCGAGAGACTGGTCAACCACTCGATGACTCATCGGAATGTTTAGAATTCTCCGCATTAACGAAGGACCGGTTTTCGTCAGCACATACGCACTCTCGATTCGGGAGAGTGCGTAGTTCTGTGGGCTATATAGTAGCCCCACCCTCAACTCCTATGACTAAGTGAAAGTGATAAAGCATTATAGTCCGTTGCCTAGTTTGCTACGCTACCACCTCCTTAATGTGACCAAGACGCTGGATTATGTGAAAAGCACCTTTTTTGCAAACACCCCGCACTATGTGTGTGGGGCTCAAGCCAAGGACTGCCATCTTCAAGTTATATATACATATACATAAACGGCCGCACAAGGAGTAGTTTACTACTTGAACGCACAAGTATAAAAAGCTCTTATGATGCGGAGCATCCCACGCTCATCCCCATGTACACTCCATCTACTCTCCAAGCCCCAAGGATACATAAGATGAGACCTCGACTATGCGCCATTGGACCTAAGGTGAACTCGCCCTTTCCGAATCCTCCTTTCAAAGATGTAAGACATGGATGCTACTAAGCGCCGACCTTGTGCATACTCAGGTACACCCGAGGAGACCATGGAGAGCCCAAGGACCAAGGCCAAGCATGCGCGAAGCATGGAAGAGGAGAAGGAAGAGCCAGATGTTACAGGCCCCGACATCCGCCCCAGCCCGACATCCGCCCTTCCGCGAAGCCCGACATCCGCCCGAGCCCGACATCCGGCGCCCATCATACCGCAAGAAGACTACAGGGTCGAACATCCGGCCCCTGTGCCCCGGACATCCGCCTCCCACGGCTCCCCGGATATCCGCCACTCGCCTCGAAATCCGCGCCCGCACCCGATTCCGCCAACCAGACTTCGCCAGCCCGACATCCGCCCCTAGCCCGGACATCCGGCTGCCTCGAAAGCCCGACATCCGCCCGACGCCTGACATCCGCCTCCCTGCTCGTCACAGCAAGGCATCCGGACTTGTCCTTGTACCCCTTCGCCCCGAGACTATATATACTTCATCCCCTTCCTCTTTCTAGGGTTAGCTTTGGATTAGCTCATATTTTGGTGTGAGAGTTTTGCTCATCCACTTGGCTACTTCTCCTGGAGATCAGACCTCTACGGAGAAGATCCCTGCCGGATTCAAGACCCCTTCTAGGGTGGACCCATCAAGACCTCCTCTCGGAGAAGAACGGCTACTCGTGCATCTTTTCCTTTGTTGATCTCGAATCTTGTGCCACTCTATGTGTTCGATAATCTAGCACCGTGTGATTGATTTCTGTCGGTGGAGTGAATTCTCTCGCTTTCCCCGTGTTTCTCTTGTTCTTCCGCTGTTCTCGTGTTTCCCCGAGGATCCGGCCCAACGTGAAAGATCGCCCACGAGGGTTCCGCCTCACATCATCTTATATCATATTGAAACATTGTTTTCACAAATCATACATGTCATTTAAACATAATATCCTTCGAGCATCGTGGTTCTATTAAACGAGTGCCCTCGCAGACTTCCTCAAAGTAGTGCTCGGCAGTACTCAGCTTCGTCCGAATCTTGGGATGCAACGTCGGTGGCCTTCATATCTACCCAAGATGTCTTGACACGGGCCGTAGCCATCCGCTGCTTCCCACAATACACGCCGACCGCTTCATTAAGGCCGACACGCCGTACCGCATCAAGGAACCGCTGCACTAAACCAAAATAACTCTTCGGCCGGGGTCCGCCTGCCACAAATGAGTCATGACATGCTTCATGGCAAGTCCGATAATCGATTCAGTTTCGCCTATTCGCCAACTGATCGCCAACGGAAGAGGACGCCCGGACTATGGAATTGCGATTAATATAGCTCTTCCTTCGTGCCCCTTCCGCCCCGGCGTGCTCAATCAATCGCTCTTCGCAGCGCCGCCGCTAAGTCCAGATAAGCATCCTACGAACTCCACAACTTGTCCAACCGAGCATACTTTGATCCAGATATTTCTCCGCAGCAGTAAACGGTTTTCCGCCGTAATAGCCCCGCGCCCGACTCAGCTCCTCCTTGGCAGCTCTCAAAGCGAACGGGCATCCTTGATTCGGGCGGTGGCCTTTTTCAGCCCTCTTGCCCGCTTTGACGTTTTTTTTTCAAGAACCTCGCAACGGTCGGTAATATTCTTCAACTTTCCGCCATATCGCCATTTCCTCTTTGCTTCGCAAAGAGCAGCCCGCTTGGCTTTTAGCTTTTCGGGTCACTTCTTAAAGCGCCAGACATTATTTCTGCTTGTTTTTCGCCGGGCGAAGTTCCACCAAGCTCTCCACAAAGAGCGGCACCATCTCGCATTAAGCACACAAGTAGTAAGACATGGGCGCTAAGCTCCCTTACTGTGTGTCCGCCAGAGAAGTCGATACCTTGTGACTCGTCAAACCATTTATTGACCAGCAGATGTCCGTGATCCGCTTCGCTGTTGCCGCTTAGTTCGGCATACTCATCAGTCCGGTTACACATCGGACGCCGCCACCACCTGTTTAGGAGCGGCGATATGTTATAATCGAGATTTTGACCTCGCACGCAGTCAATTTTGACAACATACCGAGTCTCAGGGCTACTATCTATACAGGGCGATTCTATATGCATAACTCGCCGAAGGTACATCATTTTCACAGACTAACGCCATCAAGAAGCTTCGACGGTTTCATGCAATCCGCCTCCGCTGGATGCATTTTTCAATCACCGTACTCCATTAGAGCACGGTGATCTTCGAGATAGCCGCCGCCTCGAGCAGATCCTTCAGCCTCCCCGATCGCACGCTAGTTGGCGCTGACCTTCCGCCCCGCCGGACTTGGGGAAATCCTCCGCGATTTACACCTCGTGGTCGCCCGCCTCGCACGAGGGTGCGGCAGGTGGAGGCGTTGCCTCCATCATCTCCGAAGAAGATCCCCAAGACGAAGCTCACGAGAAGGGCTGAGATCCGAACTACAAGGTACAATTTCGTTGTCTTTAGAAATAAATACAGGATGTTCCTTATTTACAAGACCCTTGTTTTTACTTACGGCTCATTGAGGGCTGATCCCTTGGGGAAATAGTGCCGCTGGGTTACTTCCCAGCGCCGGACTCTCTGACGAAGATTCCTTTCCCCTCTTTGAGGCCTTGACCTCCGGATCTTCCGAAGCGGTCCTCTTCTCTCCCCAAGTGGATCATATGCGATATCAATAAGGAAGGAGGTCACCTCGTTCTCGAGAGCTCTAGCTCTAGCTCGTGTCATGGGTCCTCTTGGCTCTTGATGAGACGGTTGTGGATGCATGGGGATGATCGTGGGATGCTCCGCATCATCTTGGTTCCTGGACATGCATAGCACACATGTTTGAGGTAGTTGCCATGTCTCACATATGGAAAGTGACGATTCGGAGAGGAGCGAGTTCACCTTGTGTTCATTGGCGTATGTTCGAGGTCTCGTCATATGTCCTCTTGGGGTTTGGAGAGTAGTCGGAGTGTACATGGGGATGAACGTGGGATGCTCCGCATCAACGCGGCTTGAAGTTGCTCGTAGTAGGAGGAAGGCGACTTGAACTTGTCGAAGTTTTCTTGTAACTTGACTTGTCGTCGTTGCTTGTAGAAGGTTTGGTTGATGTAGATGTTGAAGGAGTTGTTGAAGATTGGTTGTTGGAGAAGCCGTACGTCTTGGACGAGTACTTGGTGTATTTGAAGTCATCTTGCACTTGACGTTCCGCCTTTGTAGCTTGATGCACGAGCTCAATGAGAGTGGAGTACGGTTGGAAGTCGGCGATTTTCTTGATGGGATGATTGAGTCCATTCAAGAAACGTGCCATTGTTTGCTCATCATCTTCCTTCACATTGGCTCGAATCATGGCTATCTCCATTTCCTTGTAGTATTCTTCAACACTCTTTGTTCCTTGCTTGAGAAGTTGGAGTTTCTTGAAGAGGTCATGTTGTAGTAGGTTGGCACAAAACATGCTCTCATGACATCCTTCATTCGAGCCCAAGTGGTGATTGAGGTTCACCTTGTCGTCGCCAATGATTTGTTCCCACCATATGAGCACATAGTCTTGTAACTCAAGTGAGGCCATAGCGATCTTATTCTCTTCCTCATAGTTGTGAAACGAAAGATTTTGTCAACCTTTAATGCCCATGAGAGGTACTCTTCGGGGTCATTGCTTCCATTGAACTTGGGCATGGTGAATTTGAGCTTTCCATATCGGTGCTCTTCATTTTGTTGTGGTCGAGGATGATGATGCCCTTGACGTGGATGACAATCATCTTCTTGTTGCTCTTGGTGTGGAGGAAGTCCATGATCAACTTGCTCTTGTTGAACTTGAGGTTGAGGTGGAGCTTGACGATCTTGTGGAGGAGCTTGAGGAACTTGACGTTGCACACGTGGTTGGTAGTTCCTCTCTTGGATTTCTCTATGCAAGCATGTTCCTTATTACTTGGTAGACCATGGCAATTTGATAAAATTCTGTACACCATGGTAGAAACAATCAGTATACTTTGTTCACAAGGATAAAATATTACTTTGCTTCCTATGACTCCCGATTCCATTTTGAAAGATGATATTAATAGAGCTAATAAAGCAAAACAGAGAAAATAAGAGTGAAAATCAGATTGTGGTAAAGAATTTGAGCAACAAATGAAGCCTAATAATAAACCATCTAATGTTGCTTCTGAAATTAAACTGAAAAGTGCATGTTTATTTGCCACCAAATCTGATATTGATGAGCTAGATTCTAGCAAATCTGTTTGCTATGCTTTTGTGTGCAAAGAGGCATTATTTTCATTCGAGGACGGTTTCCTCTTTCCCCCGCTGTCTACTAACATTTTGCAGGAGTTCGCTGACGCTCACAAGGCAAGCACCGGATTACCACCTATTCGAGGGATTGAGCATCAAATTGACTTAATTCCCGTGCATCGCTACTCAACCGCTAACCATACCGCACTAATCCAGAGGAGACGAAGGAGATTATGCGCAAGCACAGAGCTGCTCGACAAAGGTTATATACGCCAATCTCTTAGTCCTTGTGCTGTTCCTATTATACTAGTGCCTAAAAAGGATGGTACGTCACAGATGTGTGTTGATTGTAGAGGCAATAATATTACTATTCGTTATCGCCATCCTATTCCTAGGCTAGATGATATGCTTGATGAATTGAGTGGTTTCAATATTCTCCAAAGTTGATTTATGAGTGGATACCATCAAATTCGTATGAAATTGGGAGATGAATGGAAAACAGCATTTAAAACTAAGTTTGGATTATATGAGTGGTTAGTTGATAAAGGCAAAGGTGTCCCGCTTTCATGAGATGTTGGTTTTCGCTGGAGGAAGTCGATTTGACGATCCGACTACTTAACAAGCGAGGACGCCGCGCCTTTAGCAATCGTAAACCAACTCCGAGGTTATTGACCACGCCGAGCATCGCATCAACTCTGACCACGAGGGTCTGTTTCGCGAGCAAACGAAGAACAAGCAAGAAACTGAGATTGCAATCTGATATTGCGAATATAAGATGAAAGCTTTATTGATCAAGGTGGGGTTCGTGACGCTTTGTCTGGTCGCTGAACACAAACGGCACGCGGGTTGCAGCTATGGCTAACTTTAATCTAAACAAAACCTAAGGTCTAAACGGTGCCCTAAGGGCTGTATATATGGAGGAAGAGGGGGAATTTCGTGGCCCTTGGTGGTGGGGTCCAAATCAACCCTAACTCTTGTTTCCCCACATACGGACTCTAAAAAACAGTTTAAGTATTTGAAATTACATGGGCCTGGCTCACTAATAAGGTGACGCGACCAGAATAGCCTCGGACGACATTTATGAAGTAAAGGCTTGTATATTTCTGTCCAAGGCTTCATGCACCCATTATGGTGGCTTCAAAGTCCTGAAATCATCACTTGTAACTCCGTTTGTTCCCTATGCATGGCATTATCTCCATGCTTGTTCTTGCTCCAATGTCCATCCTTTCCAAGCTAGGCCTTCATTTGTGTTAAACAAATGTATCCAATTTAGGCAGCATCATTATTTCATGAACATTAGAATCATTACCAAAAAACGAAAGTACCTGATAATTTAATTGATGTAACAGCTCTAGTAATTGGTCCAAAGATATGTAGCAGAGGGCTGTGGGTGTAACAATGGTATTGATGTCCTCATCATTAGTCATGCCTTTGGGTTAACTAATGCACCTAGTACTTTCATGAGATTAATGAACTAAGTTTTACGTGCTTTCATTGGACGCATTGGTAGTTTACTTTGATGATATACTGATTTATAGCAAATCTTTGGAAGAACATTTGGAACATTTACGTGTTGTTTTTAATGCTCTACGTGATGCACGCTTTGGTAACCTTGGAAGTGCACCTTTGCACCGATCGAGTATCTTTTCTTGGCTATGTTGTTACTCCACAGGAATTGTTGATAAAGCCAAGATTGAAGCTTATTGAGAGTTGGCCGCAGCCCAAAACGGTCACACAAGTGAGGAGTTTTGGACTCGCTGGTTTCTATAGGCGTTGTGAGAGACTTTAGCACCATTGCTGCACCTCTCAATGAGCTTACAAAGAAGGATGTGCCTTTTGTTTGGGGTAAACGCACAGGAAGAAGCCTTCACGGTATTGAAAGATAAGTTGACACATGCCCTTTACTCCAACTTCCTGACTTTAACAAGACTTTTGAGCTTGAATGATGCTAGTGGAATTGGATTAGGAGGTGTGTTATTACAAGATGGCAAACCTGTTGCATACTTTTCTGAAAAATTGAGGGCCTAGTCTGAACTATTCTACTTATGACAAAGAATTATATGCTCTGTTCGACTTTAGAGACATGGCAACATTATTTATGGCCCAAAGAATTTGTTATACATTCTGATCATGAATCTTGAAACATATTAAAAGTCAAGCTAAACTGAATCAGACATGCTAAATGGGTTGAATTCATTGAGACTTTCCCTTATGTCATTAAACACAAGAAGGGTAAAGAAAATGTTATTGCCGATGCTTTGTCTCGCTATACTATGCTTTCACAACTTGACTTCAAAATATTTGGTTTGGAGACCATCAAAGATCAATATGTGCATGATGCTGATTTTAAAGATGTAATGCAGAATTGTAAAGAAGGAAGAACATTGGACAAGTTCGTTATTAATGATGGTTTTGTGTTCGCGGCTAACAAGCTATGCACCGCTAGCTCTGTTCGCTTTTTGTTGTTGCAGAGGCGATGGAGGAGGATTAATGGGAACTTTAGGCCAAGAAGACGGAGGATATACTTGCTACACATTTCTTTTGGCCAAAAATGAGACGGGATGTTGAGCGCTTTGTTGCTCGCTGCACTACATGTCAAAAGCTAAGTCACACTCAATCCTCATGGTTTATATATGCCTTTGCCTCGCGCCTAGTGTTCCTTGGGAGGATATATCTATGGACTTTGTTTTAGGTTTACCTCGAACAAAGAAGGGAGGGATAGCATATTTGTTGTCGTGATAGATTCTCTAAAATGGCACACTTTATACATGTCATCAAAGTGCGATGATGTTAATGTTGCTGATTTGTTCTTTCGTGAAATTATTCGCTTGCATGGTGTGCCAAATACTATTGTTTCAGATCGTGATACTAAATTTCTTAGCCACTTTTGGAGATGTTTATGGCCAAGTTGGGGACTAAACTGCTTTTTAGTACTACTTGTCACCCCCAAACCGATGGATAAAATCAAGTAGTCAATAGAACATTGTCTACTATGCTTAGGGCTGTTTTGAAGAATAATAAGAAAATGTGGGAAGAATGCTTGCCTCATATTGAATTTGCTTATAATCGCTCATTGCATTCTACTACTAAGATGTGCCCTTTGAAATTGTGTATTTCCTCCTCGTGCACCTATTGATTTGTTGCCCTTCCATCTTCGGAGAAGGTTAATTTTGATGCTAAAGAACGTTGAATTGATTTTAAAAATGCATGAGTTAACTAAGGAAAACATTGAGCGATGAATGCTAAATATAAACTTGCTGGAGATAAGGGATAGAAAACATGTTGTCTTTGCACCGGAGATCTTGTTTGGTTACATTTATGTAAGGATAGGTTTCCTAATTCGCAAATCAAAGCTAATGCCACGCTGATGGCCCATTTAAGGTGTTAGAGAAAATAAATGATAATGCATATAAACTTGAGTTGCTGCAGATTTTGGGGTTAGTCCCACTTTTAATATTGCAGATTTGAAGCCTTATTTGGGTGAGGAATGAGCTCACGAGGACTAATTCATTTCAAGAAGGGATGATGAGACATCAATACCATTGTTACACCCACAGCCCCGCTGCTATACATACCGGACCACCATCGAATACAGACGCCAATTGAATTATCATTTCGCTTGGTACCCATTCTGTTATGAGAATAAATGATACATTTGTTTTGCATGAAGGGCCTACTATGGACAAGAAAGATGAACCTGGAGCAGTTCTGCATTGAGATGTTGCATGCTCCTGTAGCCACCCTAATGAGTGCATGAGGCCTGACGAAATAAGATGCCACTTCATAACATATATTCTAGGTGCTACAGCTGTACTCGAAATACTTATAGGCTGTTTTAGAGTCTGTGGGGAAACAAGATAGGTTGATTTCGACCTCCACCAAAGGCCACGAATTTCTTCTCCTCCATATATAGTTTAGGCACCGCTTAGACTTTGTTTAGTTGCAGTTGCTTACTGAGCATTCGCATGTGCGCCATGTAACCCCACCTTGATCAATAAAGCTTATCTTATATTCAATATCCAGATTGCAACTAGTTTCTTGCTTGTTCTTCGCTTGTCGCAGGAAACAGACCTCATGGTCGTTGATCGTGTCGTGGTCAATAACCTCTCGGAGTTGGTTTAGCGACATATATGCCGACTTCCTCAGACGCTCAGAGTCGATCACAAAGTCGACTTCCTCCAAAGCGAAACCACATCTCATCGAAGACGGACACCTTTTGCCTCATCACTTACCAAGAGGCAGCTCAAGAGAACAAAGGTGTTTATAATTTCGTCTATATATTAAAAAGAAAGGTTGTAAGATAATAGACTCATGTTTGCCAGGGCCAATGCATCAAGTGGCGACCTCAAGAAGGTTGATAGAGGCAAAGGTGTCCCTTCTTCGATGAGATGGTGGCTATCGCTTTGGAGGAAGTCGACTTTTGACGATCCGACTAATAACGTGCGAGGATGTCGCTTTTAGCAATCGCTAAACCAACCCGAGAGGTTATTGACCACCGAGCACGCATCAACTCGACATTAAGGTCCTGCTTTCCTGCAGCAAACGAAGAACAAGCAAGAAACTAAGATTGCAACTGATATTGTGAATATAAGAGGAAAGCTTTATTGATCAAGGTGGTTCTATGACGCTTTGTCCGGTCGTGGAACACAAACAAAGTACAACGGTTGCAGCTATGGCTTAACTTTTTAATCTAAACAAAACCCAAAGTCTAACGGTGCCCTAAGGGATGTATATGGAGGAAGAGGGGGTTTCGTGGCCTTTGGGAAGGGGTCCAAACCAACCCTATCTCTTGTTTCCCACACGATGGACTCTAAAACAGCCTATACTTATGTATTTCGAAATTACATGGGCCTGGCTCAATAATAAGGTGACGCAGCACCTAGAATAGCCTCTAGACGAAATTTATGAAGTGGCATCTTGTATATTTCATCCAAAGCTTCATTCACTCCTTATGGTGGCTTCAAAGTCCTGAAATCATCACTTGTAACTCCGCTCTTGTTCCTCATGCATGCCATCAACTCCATGCTTGTTCTTGCTCCAATGTTCATCCTTCAAGCTAGGCCCTTCATTTGTAAGCAAAACAAATGTATCCAATTTAGGCAGATCATATTCTCATGAATATTAGAATCATTACCAAGAAACGAAAGTACCGGTAATTTAATTGGCGCATGCAGCTCTAGTAGTTGGTCCATTATATGTAATAGTAGGGGCTGTGGGTGTAACAATGGTATTGATGTCCTCATCAAAGGTGCTATCCGAGGCCAACACAATGCGCCAAGGAGCGATCGAGCGAGAAAAGCAAGAAGCCCGGTAGGCGAGGGCAGCAAGAGCTCCAAACTCGCGAAAAACACGAATCCTTGAGCTTGACTCTAAGACGCGAGAGTCCGAAGCTTGAAGGCCCTCAAAGCGCACAAAAGGCCAAGGCTGAAGCCCACAAGGCCTCCAGAGATTGAGGTGGTTAAGAAGATAGCAGCGGTAAGGCATTCATTATTCAAAGCAAGCATGTGAAGGAAATTTCTTTTACTTACCCGAAGTTCGAGCTCTGTGAGCGCCAGATATCTTCCCCGGTGTGTTGGATGCCGCAGAGTTTTACCGGCTGAGGAGGGAGCTCGACGAGAAGTTGTTCTGGTCTCAGATATCGATCGAACACCCAATGCCCTTGAGCGACCAAATGAAGCAACCGTCGAGCTACAAGGCGCCGAACAGGCCAGGGTCTTATAGTCCGGATGTGGCTCGCGGTCTCCCGCCCGACAGCCACTTCGTCTCGTGAGGTGGCTTGTGAATGCCTCGCCCAC
This sequence comes from Aegilops longissima, assembly GCA_021605205.1. Lineage (NCBI taxonomy): Eukaryota > Viridiplantae > Streptophyta > Magnoliopsida > Poales > Poaceae > Aegilops > Aegilops longissima. Next base: position 109,370 of record JAHIAM010001084.1, on the reverse strand, counting down.
GGCTTGAAATCATAAAGCGTCGGTCTCACAGACGAGGGTGCCAGAGGGCTTTCGGGCGAAGGTGCATCAAGGAGCCGACGCCGAAGCTGGTGAAGGAGGGGCCGGAAGGCAAGGAGCATCGCCACCCAAATGTATTATGACAAGTGTCCTAAAGGGTTCCCGCTTTGTGGCGCAGGAATGTGCTAAAGATGTAATATTTGAATAAATGTACTCATGCGATCCTTGTGGTATGAACGAGTTCATTTGGCGCTTATGCAACGCTGAATTTAAAATATTACCTTCAGGCGCCGCTTATGAACTATGAGGGTTGGCTACCGTCGCTTGCCCCATGTAACTAGTAATCGTGTTCGATAAACCTGAACACTCTTATCCCAATTTTGGGTCCTTCAAGGAGGTGTTCAAGATGTAACTGCAATCGGACTATAAGGCTTTATCACCCCACTTAGCCATAGAAGTCTACAATTTTAAATTTTGGCGAAGCCCCTAGTATTCGAAGGTCAATTTGGGGCGCTTATATACGCTTAAGTCGGGCAAGGCCGCCTCGCTCAAGCGGAAAGTATTTAAGGACTTGAGACCTTCTAACAGCGTAATTCGCTCTTTATCATGACAAATAAGCCGCTTCTTTCATCGAGGTGCTCGTCCTAAGAACCGATAATCGCAGAGTTCTCCCAGCCACCTTAGCCGATATTGCAGATGTAAGGTACAAAACATGGCAGCCATGCAAACCCAACTATTGACCCAAGACATGATTTGACCTCGATGCATATAATGCTATAAGTTCCGGTGTCAGACTGTCGAAAGTGTTCGACTTCTCACGCCAGACATGGGGTATACTAAAGTTCTCGGCGCATCGGGTCGCATCTGAATGTACGGGTGCAAGTTGTCGAAATAAACGGAAGAATAAGGAAGGATAATGCAATAATAGACTAATGCTATGCATTGTTATTTAAATAATGCGTCGGGTTGCATCGATGCAAGTAGTGCGATACAAAAAATAGGACTATTTGACATGTCCTATCCAAAGGTAAGCCGCGATGGGTATTTAAACTGGTACTTCGATTATTATCGAGACCACCGGGATTCCCTTGTACGCCTTAGCTTCTTGCCTCCTTGGTTGTTCCTTCCGTAACGTGTCCAGCAATCAGGTCCGGAAAGGGCTTCCCAGAGAGGTCCCGAAAGAGAGGAAATAATAAAGGTATACAGCCCATGGTGCTAAGCCAGACAGGGACGTGGCCCGTCGTGCCCCCGCCTATGCCCATGGTATTTTTAGTGTAATTATGTACGAGTGGCACATATTTCGTCGCTTGATCGACTAGGACGGGCCGAATTGCTAGGCAAGCTCAACGTGCCAAAGTATCCCGTTGCTGGTTACTCCGGACTCGCTGAAGGTGTCCGGGGCTTTATCGCCGAATTGGCGGTTTGCCTTAAAAGGCTGTTGAGGCCTCACCGCGAGGGTCAGAGGGTTCCTCCGTATGGAGTGAGTGTTCTGTGTTTCCATTGACTGTTATGAACCCACGAGGTCCCGCATTTTGAGCTTGAGGTATGATAATGTGGTACCGCATTGAATATGGCAATGCGGTTCACTGAAAGAAAAGCGTGATAGCCATCATGGAACGGGACGATATCGAAGATTAACTCTCACTGAAGTCCGAGATCCAAGACCACTTCCAGTGTGATTGAGCCCGGCAATGGGCCTCTACACTGGATGACACCTTTAAAGGTGGTTTTAGTGGGTTTGATCTCGAGGGGTCTATACCCATTTTATGACCAGATCCTCGATAGAGCAGGTCTGTTGCTGCCGCCAGCCCATAAGGACTCGAGGAGGTGAAATCTGTTGATGATGGGGTCAAGGACTAATCCGGCAGATCCGCCATGTCGGATACTAGTGGGGTGGTCCTCGATCAAGGTGATTGGACAAGAGGACTATGGGTTGAACTTAGTGACGGTGCCTCATCGCATAGACGCCCTTAGTGCGCTGCCTGCCCTCTTAATGTGGGTTGCGATATCATGTTCACTGCCTTCACTTGTGGGGTGTCCTCCCGTGTTCGGCGGGTGATGTAGGGCGGAACCCTACGTATGCATCTTTCACGTTGGAGCGGATCCTCACGGTGAATCACGGCGAACACGCTGGAAGAACAAGAGGGAAAACACGGAAAACGAGAGAAGTCACCAACCGACAAGAAACCGATCACAAGTGCTAGATTATCAAACACATAGAGGGCACAAGATTCGAGATCAACAAAGGTAAGGATACACGAGTAGCCGTTTTCTCCGAGGAGGTCTTGATGGGTCCACCCTAGAAGGGGTCTTGAATCCGCTTGGGGGATCTTCTCCAGAGGTCCCGATCCAAAGGGAGAAGTAGCCAAGTGGATGAGCAAAGGCCTCACACCAAATATGAGCTAATCCTAAGCTAACCTAGAAAGGTGAAGAAAGAGTATATATAGTCTAGGGGGCAAGGGGCAAGGGCTACGCCCCAAACAAAGTCAACACTCAGCGGCCGGACCGGAGGTCACCGGCCCCGGAGGCTCGATGGTCCGGACGTCCGAGGTCTTCTTGGACGCCCGAGATTCGTTCGGCGCAAGCCGGTCGGACGCTCAAGGCGGCCGGACGCCCAGAGATTCCATTCTGGTGTCCAATTGCCGGACGTCCGGAGGGCGCTGTCGTCCGTGGCCGGAGAGGTGTTTGACCGAGTCTTCCGGTCGTCTCGTCCTGGGACTCCGCAGCCCGCTTTTTCCGCTCTCTTCCAGGCTTCTCATGGATGGTGTAGGTGTTCTGGCGCTGCACTCCTCGCTCATTGTGAAGCCAGGTCATACCTATGCATGCACCCGAGTGGAGTGTCAAGTAGTATACCTGAAGGAAATATGCCCTAGAGGCAATAATAAGTAAACGATAGCCACCATCTCATCGAAACATCGGACACCTTGCCTCTATCGTCTTCGTCTTGGTGTAGACGCGCTGCTCTTCCTCTTGGCGCCGAGGGAGTCCCGGACTAGGGGTGTCCGGACAGCCAACTATCATCACGGCCGACTCCAAGACTATGAAGATACAAGATTGAAGACTTCGCCCTGTGTCCGGATGGGACTTTCCTTGGCGGGAAGGCAAGCTTGGCTACGATACGGATATGTAGATCTCCTACCATTGTAACCGACCTGCGGTAACCCTAACCTATCCGGGTGTCTATATAAACCGAGGGTTTTAGTCCGTGAGGACTAACAACAATCATACCATAGGCTAGCTTCTAGGGTTTAGCCTCCTTGATCTCGTGGTAGATCAACTCTTGTACTACCCATATCATCAATATTAATCAAGCAGGAGTAGGGTATTACCTCCATCGAGAGGGCCCAACTGGTAAAACATCGTGACCCTTGTCTCCCTTACCATCCGCCTAGACGCATGCCTGGGACCCCCTACACGAGATCCACCGGTTTTGACACCGACAGAGGCAGGGATAGTCTCTCCGCCACGGAGGAGAACATCACAGCAACGGGAGCCGGATATCTGCCGCTGGACATCGCAGACACCGGCTGCCAGATGCGGGCAAGATCATCCCTACGCCCAACCCTATGAGAGGGTGGTTTTCTTACCCACTTTGTCCGCTGGATCGATTTCCCTCCACCCGCTTGTCCATGGACTCTGTTCTACTACGGGCTAGATTTTCACGATCTGCCCCCATTTCATCCTCAACATCTCGGGCGCTTATCGTCGTAGTAAGTGAGGCCTTTCCTCCGCATCAGCCCCACTTCGCCTCAGAAATGAAGACCTTCAATGTTAAACCGAAGGTGGTGGTCGGCCAGCAAGCGGAGTGCGGAGGCGCCATGGTGGACAAAATGCCTAATGTCACCTGGCTCAAGGCTCCGGTGTGGAGACCATAAAAGGGTGGCAATCGGGTGTTCTACATCACCGAGCCGCTGGCCACACCAACTGGGTGGCGCCCCCGAATTCTGCCCGAATTCTGGCTACGCGCTCACCTCCGGAAAGAGAAGGGCCTGTCTCGGGTTCATCGGTGGAACCGACCGACTCCGTAAATGCATCGTAAACATGATGAGCAAGAAAACAAGCTTGTCAACGTGGTCCAGTCATGCTCTTCGCCGATCCTCCCGCAAGCAACGACGGGCATTCAATTTGTGGGAGTTCGACCCGCCGAGCACCGATGCTGCGAGAGTTTTTCACACGACGCACAAGGACGCCCGAAGGTGCTGTTCAAGGCGCCGAGGTACCTCCTCCCTTACCGAGGACTCGGCAGACTCAGCGCAAAAGCGCCATGCCAATCCGATAAGTTTTTATATCTCGCGGATGTTTATTTTCCCGCTTGATCATGCGCGGGATCTAAGCCCCATGCCATTAAAATGACTGGTAGACACAGCGAGCAGATCGATTGCCCAGCCCCCGCTCGAGGATCTCAGATGCTCTCCTAACGGAGATGCTGGTTCCGCGCCTTTACGATGTGCCGTGAAGAAGGCCAAGAAGAAGGCCACGGGACCCGGAAGGGTCTCCGGCGCAAGGTTATATCGGACTCATCGTCCGAAAACTCCGAGGCGCACTCCTCCCACGAAAACGAGGAGGAAGAGGAAAGTTCTCCCCCCCTAGCCGAGGGAGACAAGAAAAGGAAGGCCGCCCCATCCGTGGAGGCCGAAGGGTCCAAGAAGGGAAGGACCCTCCTTCCAGACTGCTCCACGATGGCCGCCTACAACGACGACGAGTGGTTGCCCAGGGACAAGCCCCTGGCGAAGTCGTAAGTATCCGGATACCATAGAAATTCATGGTATGTTTTATTGCACTGCTGCTCATCACGCCGAACATGATTATGCAGTCCGTCCCGAACCCATATCGACGTATCTTCGTCGGACGGTTCATTGGATTCGTCGGATATGAATAGCGATTCACTTCCGACCGCCTCCACCCCTCGCCCTACGGACAACATCGAGGTGTTGTCTCAAAGGGCATCGAGCCGAGGGGAGGTAGTCCTGAGGCGCCGAGGCGACATTCCTGACCGGGCGAAGGGGGCAAGACTCTATGGCCCGACCGCCTCTGTGTGAATGATCGCACCGAACTCTCTAGTGGTTCGGACTCACAGCGACTTCCATTAAGAGGGGCAAGTTACTTGTGCCGTGGCCTCGGCCCATCCGAGGCACCGGACAACTTATAGGTAAGCGCCATGCGCTCCATCGACGAAGAGAACCGCACCATCATGAGTGCGGTGATCGAGAAGGTTCAGTTCACCAAAAGCGGACTAATCGAAGCTTGTGCCAGCCTCCTAACAGCTTTCAAGTAAGTAGTCAAATTATAGGAAAATATTACCGCGATAGACAGTAGCCCCCGATGCTCTGCTTATGCTCGTGGAAGAAAGGCCAATAGAGGATCAAATAATGACTCGTGGGTCTAATCGCAATATGTCTATGTGCATATGCAGGCTTCATCATTGCCGCCGCCAAGACGCATCGCGAGGTCGCTGCACTGAAGCAGGACCTTGTCCAAGGAAGAGCTTAGCCTTACTGATGAGGACATCAATACCATTGTTACACCCACAGCCCCTGCTGCTATACATACTGGACCAATTACTCGAGCTCGCTGCACGCCAATTGAATTATCGTGTACTTTCGCTTTTTGGTAACGATTCTAATGTTCATGAGAATATGATGTCTGCTAAATTGGATACATTTGTTTTGCTTACAAATGAAGGGCCTACCATGGACAAGAAAGATGAACCTTGGAGCAAGTTCAAGCATGGAGATGTTGGCATGCGCAAGGGGAACAAGAACGGAGTTACAAGTGATGATTCCAGGACTTTGAAGCCACCCTAATGAGTGCATGAGGCCTTGGACGAAATATACAAGATGCCACTTCATAATATTCGTCCATAGGCTATTCTAGGTGCTGCATCACCTTATTATTGGGCCAGGCCCATGTAATTTCAAATACTTAAGTATAGGCTGTTTTAGAGTCCAGATGTGGGGGAAACAAGAGTTAGGGTTGATTTCGGACCCTCCACCAAGGGCCACGAAATTCCCTCTTCCTCCATATATACAGCCCTTAGGGCACCGCTTAGACCTTGGGTTTTGTTTAGATTAAAAGTTCGCCATAGCTGCAACTTCACAGATTTCGCTTGTGTTCCACGACTGCACAAAGGCGCCACAGTAACCCCACCTTGATCAATAAAGCTTTCATCTTATATTCGCAATATCCAGATTGCAATCTCAGCTTGCTTGTTCTTCGCTTGCTCGCAGGAAACAGACCTCGTGGTCGTTGATCGTGTTCGTGTGGTCAATAACCTCTCGGAGTTGGTTTAGCGACATAAGGCGCGACGCCCTCAGACGTCAGTAGTCGGATCGCCAAAGTCGACTTCCTCCAAAGCGAAAAACCACATCTCATCGAAAGACGGACACCTTTGCCTCTATCAAGTGGTATCAGATTTTCAGGTTGCTCTTGAGATTTTACAGTTTTCGCCGATTAGATCGAGTCTGTTCTTCATACCTAAAGTCCACGAAATAGCCACAAAAAATTAGGGTTAGTTCATCATATCCGAACCAATCTAAGCCTTTTGCATAATCTTTTTCGGTTTTTGCTTTGTTGAATTTATGTTGCATCGCCGTGTCAAGTTGCTGGTCTTAGAGTCTAGTCTTTAGAGTTTCGAAGTTCGTCATAAGTTGTCACGCCACCGCCGCACCATCATCCGTGATCCATATACCACCACCAACTCCGATCCAAATACCACCACCAACCGTGATCCATATACCACCACCGCTACCATATACCACCACCGCTGCCATATACCACCACCATATATCCACCACCATATATCCACCATCAATCCGAAGTTCCTTGCATATTAGGTTTGTTTTCGAGATCCATCAAGTTTCCGATTTGTGTTTTCCTTTGCCGAGTAGGTTCCGAAACCACCTCTGCTTAGGCCCAAAATTTTCCAAAACGCACTTGTCAAAAATTTTTCTTGCTATCCTATTTTAAGTGTTTCTAAGCGTATTGAGACAACAAGTTATAGAAAGTTTTTTTGACCTGCTTCAGCTTTTGGGTCCGGCAATGAAAAAAAAATTTTGGTCAAGAAAATTTCGTGCCCATCCCGCAGGCTTGACTCGAAGAGTTTTGAGACACTCGCCATTATAGTGATTTTTCGCAAAAAAAAAAAAGCAGCGCAAAAAAAAAAGCGCAAAAAAAAAGCGAAATTTTTTTTCCGTAGTGTGCTTTTCCGTTGTTTCGCAGCAGCGGATTTTGTTAGTGTTCTAGGCTCGCCTCTAGCACGGCCCAGCCTAGGACCAAAGACAAGATCGCTGCTGAGCGCTTATTCAACTTTGCATCTCCGAATTGATTATTGCTCACCTTTTTGCTACCATATTATAAGCCTTCCCAGCTCCACATACATCTACATCGTATGCTTGACTCTCCCCGTAATCGCCTATCCAAGCTTTGAGAGTTTTGACTACATCGGTTGCCGATCACCGCTGCCGGGTAAGAACTGGTAAGAATTTGAGATTTGCTCGACGGATTTGTGATCGTTCACCACACCACCACCACCACTTCCTAGTAGTCCGTCAATCATATTCTTGTGTGTTTCTATTGCTGCTAACCATGGCAGGATCATGTCGATTTAGACCGACCGGGAGAACATGACAAACAAAGCGCTACATGATAAGTTTCAACAAATGATGAGTGGGCAGGTGGACGATGTGCTAAATAGATTTGAAGAGGCCATGGAGAAGATAGATGGCATTGAGAAGGCGTCAAACAAAGCTCGATAACAAGTTTAATGAATTGCTCGCTGCCTACCACCACCACCACCGCTGCACCTAACGCACTCTACTACAACAACACGGACTACCTCCACATCGCTAAACAGCCCTCCGCCGAAGCTTCCCGTGTCCCTCTTCACCGCCAAGGCTGTGCCGGTGCTGTTGATACTTCAGGCTCCTGCCACAAAAGCGGGGAGGATGATTATGTGAGAGCTTATGAGGATGAGGTTGATCAACATCGAACCACGTGCAACCACCAGCACCACAACCACCAGGTCGCCCACATGCAAATAATGGCAATGTTCGGCTCCCCCTTCAGTACGAGATCATGACCATCTCCCTAAACTGAAATTGAATATTCCACCATTTGAGGGTAGATATGTTCCCGATATATATCTTACTTGGGAGTTAGAAACTGAACAACGATTTACATGTTTACAATATCCCGAGGAGAGACGTGTTCTGCTCTCGCTGTTTGTGCTTTCACTAGCTTTGCATGTGTTTGGTGGTCTGAACATTGTAGATTATATCCTGCTCCAGCTACTTGGGCTGCTTTGAAAACTGCTATGCGCGATCGCTGGTTCCACCATATTATCAGCGTGAATTACTTCAAAAATTGCAGCGCTTAAGACAAGGAAAAATTCGTAGAAGAATATTATCGTGAATTACAAACCGCTTGATTAGATGTGGTATTGTTGAGGAGAATGAAGCTATGCTTGCACGCTTTCTCGGTGGATTAAATAGAGAGATTCGACCATTCTAGACTACAAGGATTATAATAATATCACCGATTATTCCATCTTGCTTGTAAAGCTGAACGTGAGGTGCAGGATCGATGTGCCTTGGCGCTGACTAACTTTTCTCGCAGGTCGACCTTCATCATGGACACCACGCATCATCTACTTCCACACGCTCTACTACACCGCACCTTCGCCGGCTGCCACCTCCAACCGTGATACAAGAAAGCAGGCACAACCACCACTATCTCGCCAAGAGTACACCGCTGGGCCTACATGTAGCTCTTCTTCTTCCATGGCGCCAACAGGGCACACAAGTGATATTATTTGTCGTCGCTTGTAAGGGAAGAGGACATTTTATGAGAGAATCCCAATCTCAGCGCAGTGATGATTGCTACCGAGGATGGTGGGTATGAGTCTGCTAGTGACTATGATGAAGAGACTTTGGCTCTATTACACATGAAGAACACGGTGGAGATGATTCTGATCTTGAGACGCAATACATGGCTGCTCAAGATGCCGATGTGTATGAATGTTTAGTTGCTCAACGTGTTTTGAGTGTACAGGTTACACAAGTGAGCAAAATCAGAGGCATAACTTGTTCCATACAAAGGAGTTGTGAAGGAACGTTCTATTCAAGGCCATCATAGATGGAGGAGCTGCAACAACTTGGCTAGCATGGATATGGTGGAGAAGCTTTCTCACCACAAGACCACATCCACATCCTTACTACATCCAATGGTTCAACAACAGCGGCAAGGTTAAGGTAACACGATCGTTCGTGTGCATTTTAGTATCTCTACATATGCTGATTATGTTGATTGTGATGTGGTACCTATGCAAGCATGTTCCTTATTACTTGGTAGACCATGGCAATTTGATAAAAATTCTGACACCATGGTAGAAACAATCAGTATACTCTTGTTCACAAGGATAAAATATTACTTTGCTTCCTATGACTCTGATTCCATTTTGAAAGATGATATTAATAGAGCTAATAAAGCAAAACAGAGAAAAATAAGAGTGAAAATCAGATTGTGGCAAAAGAATTTGAGCAACAAATGAAGCCTAATAATAAACCATCTAATGTTGCTTCTGAAATTAAACTGAAAAGTGCATGTTTATTTGCCACCAAATCTGATATTGATGAGCTAGATTCTAGCAAATCTGTTTGCTATGCTTTTGTGTGCAAAGAGGCATTATTTTCATTCGAGGACGGCTTTCCTCTTTGCCCCTCGTCATCACTAACATTTTGCAGAGTTCACCGACGCCTTCCCCACAAGACGCACACCGGATTACCACCTATTCGAGGGATTGAGCATCAAATTGACTTAATTCCCGTGCATCGCTACCCAACCGCACACCATACCGCACTCAATCCAGAGGAGACGGGAGATTATGCGCCAAGTACAGGAGCTGCTCGACAAAGGTTATATACGCCAATCTCTTAGTCCTTGTGCTGTTCCTATTATACTAGTGCCTAAAAAGGATGGTACGTCGCAGTATGTGTGTTGATTGTAGAGGCATTAATAATATTACTATTCGTTATCGCCATCCTATTCCTAGGCTAGATGATATGCTTGATGAATTGAGTGGCTTCTACAATATTCTCCAAAGTTGATTTATGAGTGGATACCATCAAATTCGTATGAAATTGGGAGATGAATGGAAAACAGCATTTAAAACTAAGTTTGGATTATATGAGTGGTTAGTTGATAAAGGCAAAGGTGTCCCGCCTTTCGATGAGATGTTGGTTTTCGCTTTGGAGGAAGTCGATTTTGACGATCCGACCACGAACGGCGAGGACGTCGCGCATTTAGCAATCGCTAAACCAACTCCGAGAGGTTATTGACCACGCCGAGCACGATCAACTCGACCACGAGGGTCTGCTTTCTCGCGAGCAAACGAAGAACAAGCAAGAAACTGAGATTGCAACCTGATATTGCGAATATAAGATGAAAGCTTTATTGATCAAGGTGGGGTTCTGTGGACGCCTTTGTCCGGTCGCTGAACACAAACGGCACGCGGGTTGCAGCTATGGCTAACTTTTAATCTAAACAAAACCCAAGGTCTAAACGGTGCCCTAAGGGCTGTATATATGGAGGAAGAGGGGGAATTTCGTGGCCCTTGGTGGTGGGGTCCAAATCAACCCTAACTCTTGTTTCCCCACATATACGGACTCTAAAACAGCCTATACTTAAGTATTTCGAAATTACATGGGCCTGGCTCACTAATAAGGTGACGCAGACCTAGAATAGCCTCGACGACATTTATGAAGTAGCGCCTTGTATATTTCGTCCAAGGCTTCATGCACCCATTATGGTGGCTTCAAAGTCCTGAAATCATCACTTGTAACTCCGTTTGTTCCCCATGCATGGCATTATCTCCATGCTTGTTCTTGCTCCAATGTCCATCCTTCTCCAAGCTAGGGCCTTCATTTGTAAGCAAAACAAATGTATCCAATTTAGGCAGATCATATTCTCATGAACATTAGAATCATTACCAAAAACGAAAGTACCGATAATTTAATTGGCGCATGCGAGCTCTAGTAATTGGTCCAAGATATGTAGCAAGAGGGGTGGGTGTAACAATGGTATTGATGTCCTCATCATTAGTCATGCCTTTTGGGTTAACTAATGCACCTAGTACTTTCATGAGATTAATGAACGTTTTACGTGCTTCATTGGACGCATTTGTGGTAGTTTACTTTGATGATATACTGATTTATAGCAAATCTTTGGAAGAACATTTGGAACATTTACGTGTTGTTTTTAATGCTCTACGTGATGCACGCTTGTTTGGTAACCTTGGGAAGTGCACCTTTGCACCGAATCGAGCATCTTTTCTTGGCTATGTTGTTACTCCACAGGAATTGAAGTTGATAAAGCCAAGATTGAAGCTATTGAGAGTTGGCCGCAGCCCAAAACGGTCACACAAGTGAGGAGTTTTCTTGGACTCGCTGGTTTCTATAGGCGCTTTTGTAGAGAGACTTTAGCACCATTGTTGCACCTCTCAATGAGCTTACAAAGAAGGATGTGCCTTTTTGTTTGGGGTACCGACAGAAGAAGCCTTCACGGTATTGAAAGATAAGTTGACACATGCCCTTTACTCCAACTTCCTGACTTTAACAAGACTTTGAGCTTGAATGTGATGCTAGTGGAATTGGATTAGAGGTGTGTTATTACAAGATGGCAAACCTGTTGCATACTTTTCTCAAAAATTGAGTGGGCCTAGTCTGAACTATTCTACTTATGACAAAGAATTATATGCTCTTGTTCGGACTTTAGAGACATGGCAACATTATTTATGGCCCAAAGAATTTGTTATACATTCTGATCATGAATCTTTGAAACATATTAAAAGTCAAGCTAAACTGAATCGTAGACATGCTAAATGGGTTGAATTCATTGAGACTTTCCCTTATGTCATTAAACACAAGAAGGGTAAAGAAAATGTTATTGCTGATGCTTTGTCTCGTCAGCTATACTATGCTTTCACAACTTGACTTCAAAATATTTGGTTTGGAGACCATCAAAGATCAATATGTGCATGATGCTGATTTTAAAGATGTAATGCAGAATTGTAAAGAAGGAAGAACATTGGACAAGTTCGTTATTAATGATGGTTTTGTGTTCAGGCTAACAAGCTATGCATTCCTGCTAGCTCTGCTCGCCTTTTGTTGTTGCAGGAGGCGCATGGAGGAGGATTAATGGGACACTTTGGCGCCAAGAAGACGGAGGATATACTTGCTACACATTTCTTTTGGCCAAAATGAGACGGGATGTTGAGCGCTTTTGTTGCTCGCTGCACTACATGTCAAAAAGCTAAGTCACGACTCAATCCTCATGGTTTATATATGCCTTTGCTCGCGCCTAGTGTTCCTTGGGAGGATATATCTATGGACTTTGTTTTAGGTTTACCTCAACAAAGAAGGAGGGATAGCATATTTGTTGTCGTGGATAGATTCTCTAAAATGGCACACTTTATACCATGTCATAAAAGCGATGATGCTGTTAATGTTGCTGATTTGTTCTTTCGTGAAATTATTCGCTTGCATGGTGTGCCAAATACTATTGTTTCAGATCGTGATACTAAATTTCTTAGCCACTTTTGGAGATGTTTATGGGCTAAGTTAGGGACTAAACTGCTTTTAGTACTACTTGTCACCCCAAACTGATGGACAAACTCAAGTAGTCAATAGAACATTGTCTACTATGCTTAGGGCTGTTTTGAAGAATAATAAGAAAATGTGGGAAGAATGCTTGCCTCATATTGAATTTGCTTATAATCGCTCATTGCATTCTACTACTAAGATGTGCCCTTTGAAATTGTGTATGGCTTCCTTCCTCGTGCACCTATTGATTTGTTGCCTTCTTCCATCTTCTTCGAGAAGGTTAATTTTGATGCTAAAGAACGTGCTGAATTGATTTTAAAAATGCATGAGTTAACTAAGGAAAACATTGAGCGTATGAATGCTAAATATAAACTTATTGGAGATAAGGGATAGAAAACATGTTGTCTTTGCACCGGAGATCTTGTTTGGTTACATTTATGTAAGGATAGGTTTCCTAATTCCAAGCCAAATCAAAGCTAATGCCACGTGCCGATGGCCCATTTAAGGTGTTAGAGAAAATAAATGATAATGCATATAAACTTGAGTTGCCTGCAGATTTTGGGGTTAGTCCCACTTTTAATATTGCAGATTTGAAGCCTTATTTGGGTGAGGAAGATGAGCTCATCGAGGACTAATTCATTTCAAGAAGGGAGGATGATGAGACATCAATACCATTGTTACACCCACAGCCCTGCTATTATATTATCGGACCACAGAGCTCATCACGCCAATTGAATTATCGTACTTTCGCTTTGTAACGATTCTAATGTTCATGAGAATATGATGCTGCTCTAAATTGGATACATTTGTTTTGCTTACAAATGAAGGCCTACCATGGACAAGAAAGATGAACCTTGAGCAAGTTCAAGCATGAGAGTTGAAGCATGGGCAAACAAGAACGAGTTACAAGTGATGATTCCACCCTAATGAGTGCATGAGGCCTGACGAAATATAAGATGCCACTTCATAACTATTCGGTGCTACGTCACCTTATTATTGAGCCAGGCCACTGCAAATACAATTATGGGCCAGGCCATGTTTTAGAGTCCAGATGTGGGGAACAAGAGTTAGGCCTGATTTCCCCTCCACCAAGGGCCACGAAATTCTCTTCCTCCATATATACAGCCCTTAGGGCACCGCTTAGACCTTGGTTTTGTTTAGATTAAAGTTCGGCCATAGCTGCAACTTCAGAGCTTTGTGTTCCACGATTGCACAAAGGCGCCAGTAACCCCACCTTGATCAATAAAGCTTTCATCTTATATTCAAGCAATATCCAGATTGCAATCTCAGTTTCTTGCTTGTTCTTCGTTTGCTCGCACGAAATGTACCTCATGGTCAGGTTGATCGTTCGGCAGGTCAATAACCTCGGAGTTGGTTTAGCGATTGCTAAGGCGCGACGCCCCTCAGACGCTCAGAAGCTTCGATCGCCAAAGTCGACTCCTCCAAAGCGAAAACCACATCTCATCGAAGACGGACACTTTTGCCCCTATCACTTACCAAGAGGCAGCTCAAGAGAACAAAGGTGTTTATAATTTCGCTCTATATATTAAAAAGAAATTTGGTTGTAAGATAATAGGATCCTTCATGAATTTGCTGTGGCCACGACCAAGTGGCGACTCTCAAGAAGGTTGATAGAGGCAAAGGTGTCCTGCCTTTCAAGGAGATGGTGGCTATCGCTTTGGAGGAAGTCGACTTGACGATCCGACTACTTAACGTCGAGGATGTCGCTACTTAGCAATCGCTAAACCAACCCCGAGGTTATTGACCACGCCGAGCACGCATCAACTCCGACTACACGGTCTGCTTCTCGCAGCAAACGAAGAACAAGCAAGAAACTAAGATTGCAATCTGGATATTGTGAATATAAGAGGAAAGCTTTATTGATCAAGGTGGGGTTCTATGACGCCTTTGTCTGGTCGTGGAACACAAACAAAGTACACGGAGTTGCAGCTATGGCGAACTTTTAATCTAAACAAAACCCAAAGTCTAAACGGTGCCCTAAGGGATGTATATATGGAGGAAGAGGGGGGTTTCGGTCTTGGGGAAGGGGTCCGAAACCAACCCTATCTCTTGTTTCCCCACACGTATGGACTCTAAAAACAGCCTATACTTATGTATTTCGAAATTACATGGCCTGCCTAATAATAAGGTGACGAGCACCTAGAATAGCCTCTAGACGAAATTTATGAAGTGGCATCTTGTATATTTCATCCAAAGCTTCATTCACTCCTTATGGTGGCTTCAAAGTCCTGAAATCATCACTTGTAACTCCGCTCTTGTTCCTCTATGTGCATGCCATCAACTCCATGCTTGTTCTTGCTCCAATGTTCATCCTTTCCGTTAGGCCCTTCATTTGTAAGCAAACAAATGTATCCAATTTAGGCAAAGATCATATTCTCATGAATATTAGAATCATTACCAAGAAACCAAAGTACCTGTAATTTAATTCATGCGCGCGAGCTCTAGTAGTTGGTCCATTATATGTAATAGTAGGGCTGTGGGTGTAACAATGGTATTGATGTCCTCATCAAAGGTGCTATCCGAGGTCAACACAATGCCAAGGAGCGATCGAGCGAGAAAAGCAAGAAGTCTGGTAGGCGAGGTGCAAGAAGAGCTCCAAACTCGCTGAAAACACGAATCCTTGAGCTTGACTCTAAGACGCGAGAGTCCGAGCCATGTAAGGCCCCTCAAAGCGCATAAAAGGCCAAGGCTGAAGCCCACAAGGCCCTCCAGGAGATTGAGGTGGTTAAGAAGATAGCAGCGGTAAGGCATTCATTATTCAAAGCAAGCATGTGAAGGAAACTTTCCTTTACTTACCCGAAGTTCGAGCTCTCCAGAGCTGCGTCAGATATCTTCCCAAGCGTGTGTTGGATGCCGCAGAGTTTTACCGGCTGAGGAGGGAGCTCGACGGAGAAGTTGTTCTGGTCTCAGATATCGGGATCGAACACCCAATGCCTTTGAGCCACCAGTCAAGCAACCGGTCGAGCTCCACAAGGCGGCCGAACAGGCCATGAAGGGTCTTATAGTCCGGATGTGGCCTCGGCGGTCTCCCGCCTCGACAGCTACTTCGGTCCGGTGAGGTGGCTTGTGAATGCCTGCCCACGGCTTGAAATCATAAAGCGGTCGGTCTCAAGATCGAGGGTGCGCTAGGGCTTTTGCCCCATGGGTGCATCTGGGCGAAGCCGACGCCAGAAGTCGGTGAAGGAGGGGCCACGGAAGGCAAGGAGCATCACCACCTCAAATGTATTATGACAAGGTCTAAAGGGTTCCGCCTTTGTGGCAGAGGAATGTGCTAAAGATGTAATATTTGAATAAATGTACTCATGCGATCCTGTGGTATGAAACGAGTTCATTTGCGCTTATGCAACGCTTTTGAATTTAAAATATTACCTTCTCGTAAGCGGCTTATGAACTATGAGGGTTGGCTACCGTCGGCTTCCTCGCCCCCATGTAACTAGTAATCGTGTTCGGGATAAACCTGAACACTCTTTATCCCAATTTTGGGTCCTTCAAGGAGGTGTTCAAAGACAGATGAACGTGCAATCGGACTATAAGGCTTTATCACCTCACTTAGCCATAGAAGTCTACAATTTTAAATTTTGGCGAAGCCCTAGTATTCGAAGGTCAATTTGGGGCGCTATATACGCCTAAGTCGGGCAAGGCCGACCTCACCAAGCGGAAAAAAGTATTTAAGGACTTGAGACCTCTCTAACAGCCACCAGCTCTCGCCTTATCATGACAAGTTTTCGGCTTTCATCGAGGTGCTCGTCCTAAGAACCGGATACAATCGCAGAGTTCTCCCAGGCTACCTTAGCCGATATTGCAGATGTAAGGTACCAAAACATGGCAGCCATGCAAACCCAACTATTGACCCAAGACATGATTTGGACCTGATGCATATAATGCTATAAGTTCCGGTGCCGACCGTCGAAAGTGTTCGACTTCTCACCAGATTATGGGTATACTAAAGCCTCGGCGATCGGGTCGCACTCGTAATGTACGGTGCAAGTTGTCGTAAATAAACGGACAAGAATAAGGAAGGATAATGCAATAATAGACTAATGCTATGCATTGTTATTTAAATAATGCGTCGAAGCGTACTGATGCAAGTAGTGCGATAAGCAAAAAATAGGACTATTTGACATGTCCTATCCAAAGGTAAGCTGCGTATGGGTATTTAAAACTGGGTACTTCGATTATTATCAGAGACCACCTGGGGATTCCCTTGTACGTCTTAGCTTCTTGCCTCCTTGGTTGTTCCTTCCCGTAACGTGTCCAAAGAATCGCCGCGGAAAGGGCTTCCAGAGTAAGGTCCTGAAAGAGAGGAAATAATAAAGGTATACAGCCCATGGTGCGTTAAGCCAGACAGGGACGTGCTCGGTCGTGCCCCCGCCTATGCCCATGGTATTTTTAGTGTGTAATTATGTACGAGTGGCACATATTTCGCCGCTGATCGACTAGGACGGGCCAATTGCTAGGCAAGCTCGAACGTGCAAGCGCATCCTGTTGTTGGTTACCCGACTTCGCTTGAAGGTGTCCGGGGCTTTATCGCCGATTGGCGGTTTGCCTTAAAAGGCTGCTTTGAGCCTCACCGCGAGGGCCGCAGCAGGTGGTCCTCCGCGCGGAGTGAGTGTTCGTGTTTCCATTGACTGTTATGAACCCACGAGGTCCTCGCATTTTGAGCTTGAGGTATGTATAATGTGGTACCGCATTGAATATGGCAATGCGGTTCGCCTGAGCAAAGGTGCGTGATAGCCATCGCGAACGGGACGATATCAAGATTAACTCCTCACTTCGGAAGTTGTCCGAGATCCGAAGACCACTTCAGCAGGATTGAGCCCGTAATGGGCCTCTACACTGGATGACACCTTTAAAGGTGGTTTTAGTGGGTTTGATCTCGAGGGGTCTATACCCATTTTGGCGACCGTGATCCCGATAGAGCAGGTCTGCTGCCGCCGCCCATAAGGACTCGAGGAGGTGAAATCTGTTGATGATGGGGTCAAGGACCATCCGCAGATCCGCCATGTCGGATACTAGTGGGGTGGTCCCGCGATCAAGGTGATTGGACAAGAGGACTATGGGTTGAACTTTGGGGTGACAGGCTCCATCGCATAGACGCCCCTTAGTGCGCGCCTGCTCCCCTCTTGGGAATGTGGGTTATGATATCATGTTCACCGCCTTCACTTGTGGGGTGTCCTCCCGTGTTCTGGCGGTCGGGTGATGTAGGGCGGAACCTCACGGGGGCATCTTTCACGTTGGAGCGGATCCTACGGTGAATCACGATGAACACGCTGGAAGAACAAGAGGGAAAACACGGGAAAACGAGAGAAGTCACTCAACCGACAAGAAACCGATCACACAAGTGCTAGATTATCAAACACATAGAGTGGCACAAGATTCAGATCAACAAAGGTAAGGATACACGAGTAGCCGCTCTTCTCCGAGAGGAGGTCTTGATGGGTCCACCCTAGAAGGGGGTCTTGAATCCGCTTGGGGGATCTTCTCCGTGAGAGGTCCCGATCTCAAAGGGAGAAGTAGCCAAGTGGATGAGCAAAGGCTCTCACACCAAATATGAGCTAATCCCAAGCTAACCTAGAAAGGTGGGGAAGAAAGAGTATATATAGTCTAGGGGCGAGGGGTACAAGGGCTACGCCCCAAACAAAGTCAACACTTCAGCGCCGGACGTCCCGGAGGTCACCGGTCGTCCGGAGGCTCGACATGGTCCGGACGTCCGGAGGTCTTCGACGCCCGAGATTCGGGTTCGGCGGCGCCGGTCGGACGCTCAAGGCGGCCGGACGCCCAGAGATTCCATTCGGTGTCCAGCTGCGGACGTCCGAGGGCGCCGGTCGTCTGCAGTTTTGAGAGGTGTCGGACGTCCGAGTCTTCCGTCGTCCGCCGCCGGGGACTCCCTGCAGCCCGCTTTTTTCCGCTTCTTCTTCCAGTGCTTCTCATGATGGTGTAGGTGTTCTTGGCGCTTTACACTCCTCCTCGCTGCTCGTGAAGCTCAGGTCATACCTATGCATGCACCCGAGTGGAGTGTCAAGTAGTATACCTGAAGGAAATATGCCCTAGAGGCAATAATAAAGTTATTATTTATTTCTTATATCATGATAAATGTTTATTATTCATGCTAGAATTGTATTAACCGAAACATAATACATGTGTGAATACATAAACCTACAGAGTGTCACTAGTATGCCTCTATTTGACTAGCTCGTTAATCAAAGATGGTTATGTTTCCTAACCATGAACAAGGAGTTGTTATTTGATTAACGGATCACATCATTGGTTGAATGATCTGATTGATATGACCCATTCCATTAGCATAGCACCTGATCGATAGTTTGTTGCTAGTGCTTTTCTTCATGACTTATACATGTTCCTATGACTATGAGATTATGCAACCCTGCTGTCCCGAGGAACACTTTTGGTGCTACCAAACGCCACAACGAATCGGGTGATTATAAAGGTACATTACAGGTGTCTCCAAGGTACATGTTGGGTTGGCATATTTCGAGATTAGATTTGTCACTCCGATTGTCGGAGAGGTATCTCCGCCCTCTCGGTAATGCACATCACATAAGCCTTTGCGCATTGCAACTAAATGTGTTAGTTGTGAGATGATGTATTACTTGAACGAGAAAAGAGACTTGCCAAGAACGAGATTGAACTAGGTATTGATACCGACGATCGAATCTCGCAAGTAACATACCGATGACAAAGGGAACAACGATGTTGTTATGCGGTCTGACCGATAAAGATCTTCAGAGAATATGTAGGAGCCAATATGGGCATCCAGGTCCCGCTTATTGGTTATTGACCAGAGAGGTGTCTCGGTCATGTCTACATAGTTCTCGAACCCGTAGGGTCCGTGACGCTTAACGCTTCGATGATGCTTATTATGAGTTTGTTGAATTTGCGGTTGCATCGTCGTGTCAAGTTGCTGGTCTTAGAGTCTAGTCTTTTAGAGTTTGAGTTCGTCATAAGTTGTCACGCCGCCGCCGCACCATCATCCGTATCCATATACCACCACCAATCCGTATCCAAATACCACCACCAATCCGTATCCATATACCACCACCGCTACCATATACCACCACCGCTGCCATATACCACCACCATATATCCACCACCATATATCCACCATCAATCCGAGTTCCTTGCATATTAGGTTTGTTTTCGAGATCCATCAAGTTTCCGATTTGTGTTTTCCTTGCCGGAGTAGGTTCCGGAAACCACCCTCCGTTTAGGCCCAAAATTTTCCGAAAACGCACTTGTCGAAAATTTTTCTTGCTATCCTATTTTTAAGTGTTTCTAAGCGTATTGAGACGATCACAAGTTATAGAAAGTTTTTTGACCCGTTTCCAGTTTTGGGTCCCGATCGAAAAAAAAAATTTTGGTCAAAAAAATTTCGTGCCCATCCTGTCAGTTTGACCTCGGAAGAGTTTTGAGACACTCGCCATTATAGTGATTTTTCGCAAAAAAAAAAAAGCAGCGCAAAAAAAAAAGCTAAGCGCAAAAAAAAGCGAATTTTTTTTTCCGAGTGTGCTTTTCCGTTGTTTCCGTGCAGCGCCGTGATTTTGTTAGTGTTCTAGGCTCGCGTCTCTAGCACGGTCTAGCCTAGGACCAGACATGCATACGTCGTTGAGCGTTTATTCAACTTTGCATCTCTGAATTGATTATTGCTCACCTTTTTTGCTACCATATTATAAGCCTTCCCAGCTCCACATACATCTACATCGTGCGCTTGACTCTCCCAGTAATCGCTCTATCCAAGCTTTGAGAGTTTTGACTACATCGGTTGCCGATCACCGCTTCTTCTTTGGGTAAGAACTGGTAATTTGAGATTTGCCCGACGGATTTGTGACGCCCACCACACCACCACCACCACTTCCTAGTAGTCCGTCAATCATATTCTTGTGTGTTTCTATTGCTGCTAACCATGGCAGGATCACAAGTCATTTAGACCGACCGGGAGAACATGACAAACAAAGCGCTACATGATAAGTTTCAACAAATGATGAGTGGGCAGGTGGACGATGTGCTAAATAGATTTGAAGAGGCCATGGAGAAGATAGATGGCATTGAGAAGGCGTTGAAACAAAGCTCGATAACAAGTTTAATGAATTGCTCGCTGCGTCTACCACCACCACCACCGGCTGCACCTAACGCACCTCTACTACAACAACACGGACTACCTCCACATCGCTAAACAGCCCTCCGCCGAGCTTCCCGTGTCCCTCTTCACCGCCAAGCTGCTTTGGTGCTGCTTTGTTGATACTTCATGGCTCCTGCTGCACGCGGGGGAGGATGATTATGTGAGAGCTTATGAGGATGAGGTTGATCAACATCGTAACTACGTGCAACCACCAGCACCACAACCACCGGTCGTCCACATGCAAATAATGGCAATGTTCGGGCTCCCCTTCAGTGCGAGATCATGACCATCTCCCTAAACTGAAATTGAATATTCCACCATTTGAGGGTAGATATGTTCTGATATATATCTTACTTGGGAGTTAGAAACTGAACAACGATTTACATGTTTACAATATCCCGAGGAGAGACGTGTTCCTGCTTTGCTGTTTGTGCTTTCACTAGCTTTGCATGTGTTTGGTGGTCGAACATTGTAGATTATATCCTGTTCCACTACTTGGGCTGCTTTGAAAACTGCTATGCGTGCTCGTTGGGTTCCACCATATTATCAGCGTGAATTACTTCAAAAATTGCAGCGCTTAAGACAAGGAAAAATTCGGTAGAAGAATATTATCGGGAATTACAAACCGGCTTGATTAGATGTGGTATTGTTGAGGAGAATGAAGCTATGCTTGCACGCTTTCGGGTGGATTAAATAGAGATTCAGACCATTCTAGACTACAAGGATTATAATAATATCACTCGATTATTCCATCTTGCTTGTAAAGCTGAGCGTGAGGTGCAGGATCGGCGTGCCTTGGCGCGGACTAACTTTTCTCGCAGGTCGACCTTCATCATGGACACCACGTGCATCATCTACTTCCACACGCTCTACTACACCGCACCTTCGTGGCTGCCACCTCCAACCGTGATACAAGAAAGCAGGCACAACCACCACTATCTGCCAAGAGTACACCCGCTGGGCCTACAGAGCTCTTCTTCTTCCATGGCGTCAACAGGGCACACAAGTGATATTATTTGTCGTCGTTGTAAGGGAAGAGGACATTTTACAGAGAATCCCAATCTCAGCGTGTGATGATTGCTCCGAGGATGGTGGGTATGAGTCTGCTAGTGACTATGATGAAGAGACTTTGGCTCTTATTACACATGAAGAACACGGTGGAGATGATTCGATCTTGAGGCGCAATACATGGCTGTCAAGATGCTTGTGACAGTATGAATGTTTAGTTGCTCAACGTGTTTTGAGTGTACAGGTTACACAAGTGAGCAAAATCAGAGGCATAACTTGTTCCATACAAAGGAGTTGTGAAGGAACGTTCTATTCGCGTCATCATAGATGGAGGGAGCTGCAACAACTTGGCTAGCATGGATATGGTGGAGAAGCTTTCTCTCACCACAAGACCACATCCACATCCTTACTACATCCAATGGTTCAACAACAGCGGCAAGGTTAAGGTAACACGTCTCGTTCGTGTGCATTTTAGTATCTCTACATATGCTGATTATGTTGATTGTGATGTGGTACCTATGCAAGCATGTTCCTTATTACTTGGTAGACCATGGCAATTTGATAAAATTTCAGTACACCATGGTAGAAACAATCAGTATACTCTTGTTCACAAGGATAAAAATATTACTTTGCTTCCTATGACTCCTGATTCCATTTTGAAAGATGATATTAATAGAGCTAATAAAGCAAAACAGGAGAAAAATAAGAGTGAAAATCAGATTGTGGCAAAAGAATTTGAGCAACAAATGAAGCCTAATAATAAACCATCTAATGTTGCTTCTGAAATTAAACTGAAAAGTGCATGTTTATTTGCCACCAAATCTGATATTGATGAGCTAGATTCTAGCAAATCTGTTTGCTATGCTTTTGTGTGCAAAGAGGCATTATTTTCATTCGAGGACGTGCCTTCCTCTTTGCCCCTGCTGTCACTAACATTTTGCAGGAGTTCGCCGACGTCTTCCCACAAGGCGTGCCACCGGATTACCACCTATTCGAGGGATTGAGCATCAAATTGACTTAATTCCCGTGCATCGCTACCCAACCGCGCACCATACCGCACCAATCCGGAGGAGACGAAGGAGATTATGCGTCAAGCACAGGAGCTGCTCGACAAAGGTTATATACGCCAATCTCTTAGTCCTTGTGCTGTTCCTATTATACTAGTGCCTAAAAAGGATGGTACGTCGGCGTATGTGTTGATTGTAGAGGCATTAATAATATTACTATTCGTTATCGTCATCCTATTCCTAGGCTAGATGATATGCTTGATGAATTGAGTGGCTCTACAATATTCTCCAAAGTTGATTTGCGTAGTGGATACCATCAAATTCGTATGAAATTGGGAGATGAATGGAAAACAGCATTTAAAACTAAGTTTGGATTATATGAGTGGTTAGTTGATAAAGGCAAAGGTGTCCCGTCTTTCGATGAGATGTTGGTTTTCGCTTTGGAGGAAGTCGACTTTGACGATCCGACTATTTAACGTCGAGAGGACGCCGCTTATAGCAATCGCTAAACCAACTCCGAGAGGTTATTGACCACGCCGAGCACGATCAACTCGACCACGAGGGTCTGTTTCCTGCGAGCAAACGAAGAACAAGCAAGAAACTGAGATTGCAATCTGGATATTGCGAATATAAGATGAAAGCTTTATTGATCAAGGTGGGGTTCTGTGGCGCTTTGTCCGGTCGTTGAACACAAACGAAACGCTGAGTTGCAGCTATGGCGAACTTTTAATCTAAACAAAACCCAAGGTCTAAACGGTGCCCTAAGGGCTGTATATATGGAGGAAGAGGGGGAATTTCGTGGCCCTTGGTGGTGGGGGTCCAAATCAACCCTAACTCTTGTTTCCCCACATACGGACTCTAAAACAGCCTATACTTAAGTATTTCGAAATTACATGGGCCTGGCCCACTAATAAGGTGACGCTAGCACCTAGAATAGCCTCGGGGCGACATTTATGAAGTAGCGTCTTGTATATTTCGTCCAAGGCTTCATGCACCCATTATGGTGGCTTCAAAGTCCTGAAATCATCACTTGTAACTCCGTTCTTGTTCCCCTTGCATGGCATTATCTCCATGCTTGTTCTTGCTCCAATGTCCATCCTTCTCCAAGCTAGGGCCTTCATTTGTAAGCAAAACAAATGTATCCAATTTAGGCAGCATCATATTCTCATGAACATTAGAATCATTACCAAAAAACGAAAGTACCTGATAATTTAATTGGCGTGCGCGAGCTCTAGTAATTGGTCCAGTATATGTAGCAGTAGGGGCTGTGGGTGTAACAATGGTATTGATGTCCTCATCATTAGTCATGCCTTTTGGGTTAACTAATGCACCTAGTACTTTCATGAGATTAATGAACGAAGTTTTACGTGCTTTCATTGGACGATTTGTGGTAGTTTACTTTGATGATATACTGATTTATAGCAAATCTTTGGAAGAACATTTGGAACATTTACGTGCTGTTTTTAATGCTCTACGTGATGCACGTTTGTTTGGTAACCTTGGGAAGTGCACCTTTTGCACCGACCGAGTATCTTTTCTTGGCTATGTTGTTACTCCACAGGGAATTGAAGTTGATAAAGCCAAGATTGAAGCTATTGAGAGTTGGCCGCAGCCCAAAACGGTCACACAAGTGAGGAGTTTTCTTGGACTCGCTGGTTTCTATAGGCGTTTTGTGAGAGACTTTAGCACCATTGCTGCACCTCTCAATGAGCTTACAAAGAAGGATGTGCCTTTTGTTTGGGGTACCGCACAGGAAGAAGCCTTCACGGTATTGAAAGATAAGTTGACACATGCTCCTTTACTCCAACTTCCTGACTTTAACAAGACTTTTGAGCTTGAATGTGATGCTAGTGGAATTGGATTAGGAGGTGTGTTATTACAAGATGGCAAACCTGTTGCATACTTTTCGAAAAAATTGAGTGGGCCTAGTCTGAACTATTCTACTTATGACAAAGAATTATATGCTCTTGTTCGGACTTTAGAGACATGGCAACATTATTTATGGCCCAAAGAATTTGTTATACATTCGATCATGAATCTTTGAAACATATTAAAAGTCAAGCTAAACTGAATCGTAGACATGCTAAATGGGTTGAATTCATTGAGACTTTCCTTATGTCATTAAACACAAGAAGGGTAAAGAAAATGTTATTGCTGATGCTTTGTCTAAATCGCTATACTATGCTTTCACAACTTGACTTCAAAATATTTGGTTTGGAGACCATCAAAGATCAATATGTGCATGATGCTGATTTTAAAGATGTAATGCAGAATTGTAAAGAAGGAAGAACATTGGACAAGTTCGTTATTAATGATGGTTTTGTGTTCGTGCTAACAAGCTATGCATTCCTGCTAGCTCTGTTAGTCTTTTGTTGTTGCAGAGGCGCATGGAGGAGGATTAATGGGACACTTTGGCGTCAAGAAGACGGAGGATATACTTGCTACACATTTCTTTTGGCCAAAATGAGACGGGATGTTGAGCGTTTTGTTGCTCATTGCACTACATGTCAAAAAGCTAAGTCACGACTCAATCCTCATGGTTTATATATGCCTTTGCTGTGCCTAGTGTTCCTTGGGAGGATATATCTATGGACTTTGTTTTAGGTTTACCTCGAACAAAGAAGGGGAGGGATAGCATATTTGTTGTCGTGGATAGATTCTCGAAAATGGCACACTTTATACCATGTCATAAAAGCGATGATGCTGTTAATGTTGCTGATTTGTTCTTTCGTGAAATTATTCGCTTGCATGGTGTGCCAAATACTATTGTTTCAGATCGTGATACTAAATTTCTTAGCCACTTTTGGAGATGTTTATGGGCTAAGTTGGGGACTAAACTGCTTTTAGTACTACTTGTCACCCCCAAACCGATGGACAAACTGAAGTAGTCAATAGAACATTGTCTACTATGCTTAGGGCTGTTTTGAAGAATAATAAGAAAATGTGGGAAGAATGCTTGCCTCATATTGAATTTGCTTATAATCGTTCATTGCATTCTACTACTAAGATGTGCCCTTTTGAAATTGTGTATGGCTTCCTTCCTCGTGCACCTATTGATTTGTTGCCTCTTCCATCTTCGGAGAAGGTTAATTTTGATGCTAAAGAACGTGCTGAATTGATTTTAAAAATGCATGAGTTAACTAAGGAAAACATTGAGCGTATGAATGCTAAATATAAACTTGCTGGAGATAAGGGATAGAAAACATGTTGTCTTTGCACCTGGAGATCTTGTTTGGTTACATTTGCGTAAGGATAGGTTTCCTAATTCGCGCAAATCAAAGCTAATGCCACGTGCTGATGGCCCATTTAAGGTGTTAGAGAAAATAAATGATAATGCATATAAACTTGAGTTGCCTGCAGATTTTGGGGTTAGTCCCACTTTTAATATTGCAGATTTGAAGCCTTATTTGGGTGAGGAAGATGAGCTTCCGTCGAGGCGAATTCATTTCAAGAAGGGAGGATGATGAGGACATCAATACCATTGTTACACCCACAGCCCTATTGCTATACATCTTGGACCAATTACTCGAGCTCGCGACGCCAATTGAATTATCGGTACTTTCGTTTCTTGGTAACGATTCTAATGTTCATGAGAATATGATGCTGCCTAAATTGGATACATTTGTTTTGCTTACAAATGAAGGGCCTACCATGGACAAGAAAGATGAACCTTGGAGCAAGTTCAAGCATGGAGATGTTGGCATGCATAAGGAACAAACGGAGTTACAAGTGATGATTCCGGGACTTTGAAGCCACCCTAATGAGTGCATGAGGCCTTGGACGAAATATACAAGATGCCACTTCATAATATTAGTCCATAGGCTATTCTAGGTGCTCGTCACCTTATTATTGGGCCAGCCCATGTAATTTCGAAATACTTAAGTATAGGCTGTTTTAGAGTCCGTATGTGTGGGGAAACAAGAGTTAGGGTTGATTTGGACCCCTCCACCAAGGGCCACGAAATTCCCCCTCTTCCTCCATATATACAGCCCTTAGGGCACCGTTTAGACCTTGGGTTTTGTTTAGATTAAAAGTTAGCCATAGCTGCAACTTCGCGTGCCGTTTGTGTTCCACGACTGGACAAAGCGTCCACAGAACCCCACCTTGATCAATAAAGCTTTCATCTTATATTCGCAATATCCAGATTGCAATCTCAGTTTCTTGCTTGTTCTTCGTTTGCTCGCAGAAATGACCCTCATGGTCGTTGATCGTGCTCGGTGTGGTCAATAACCTCTCGGAGTTGGTTTAGCGATTGCTAAGCGCGACGTCCTCAGACGTTCAGAGTCGGATCGTCAAAGTCGACTTCCTCCAAAGCGAAAACCACATCTCATCGAAAGACGGGACACCTTTGCCCCTATCACTTACCAAGAGGCAGCTCGAAGAGAACAAAGGTAAGCGATACCCTGTCTATATATTAAAAAGAAATTTGGTTGTAAGATAATAGGATCCTCATGAATTTGCCAGGGGCCACGACCGAAGTGGCGACCCTGAAGAAGGTTGATAGAGGCAAAGGTGTCCCGTCTTTCGATGAGATGGTGGCTATCGTTTTGGAGGAAGTCGACTTTGACGATCCGACTACGAACGTGCGAGGATGTCGCGCCTTAGCAATCGCTAAACCAACCCCGAGAGGTTATTGACCACGCCGGAGCACGATCAACCTGACCACGAAGGTCTGTTTCCTGCAGGCAAACGAAGAACAAGCAAGAAACTAAGATTGCAATCTGGATATTGTGAATATAAGAGGAAAGCTTTATTGATCAAGGTGGGGTTCTATGACGCCTTTGTCTGGTCGTGGAACACAAACAAAGTACACGAAGTTGCAGCTATGGCGAACTTTTAATCTAAACAAAACCCAAAGTCTAAACGGTGCCCTAAGGGATGTATATATGGAGGAAGAGGGGGGGGGGTTTCGTGGCCCTTGGGGAAGGGGTCCGAAACCAACCCTATCTCTTGTTTCCCCACACGTATGGACTCTAAAAACAGCCTATACTTATGTATTTCGAAATTACATGGGCCTGGCCCAATAATAAGGTGACGCAGCACCTAGAATAGCCTCTAGACGAAATTTATGAAGTGGCATCTTGTATATTTCATCCAAAGCTTCATTCACTCCTTATGGTGGCTTCAAAGTCCTGAAATCATCACTTGTAACTCCGTTCTTGTTCCCCTTGCGTATGCCATCAACTCCATGCTTGTTCTTGCTCCAATGTTCATCCTTCTCCAAGCTAGGCCCTTCATTTGTAAGCAAAACAAATGTATCCAATTTAGGCAGCATCATATTCTCATGAACATTAGAATCATTACCAAGAAACGAAAGTACCTGGTAATTTAATTGGCGTGCGCGAGCTCTAGTAGTTGGTCCATTATATGTAATAGTAGGGGCTGTGGGTGTAACAATGGTATTGATGTCCTCATCAAAGGTGCTATCCGAGGCCGAACACAATGCGGCCAAGGAGCGCATCGAGCGAGAAAAGCAAGAAGCCCGGGTAGGCGAGGTGCAGCAAGAGCTCCAAACTCTCGCGGAAAAACACGAATCCTTGGAGCTTGACTCTAAGACGCGAGAGTCCGAGCTTGCGAAGGCCCTCAAAAGCGCACAAAAGGCCAAGGCTGAAGCCCACAAGGCCCTCCAGGAGATTGAGGTGGTTAAGAAGATAGCAGCGGGTAAGGCATTCATTATTCAAAGCAAGCATGTGAAGGAAACTTTCCTTTTACTTACCCGAGTTCGGAGCTCTCCAGGAGCGTTCGCATATCTTCCCCGCGGTGTGTTGGATGCCGCAGAGTTTTACCGGGCTGAGGAGGGGAGCTCGACGGAGAAGTTGTTCTGGTCTCAGTATACTGGGATCGAACACCCAATGCCCTTGAGCGACCAGCTGAAGCAACTGGTCGAGCTCCACAAGGCGGCCGAACAGGCCATGAAGGGTCTTATAGTCCGGATGTGGCCTGGCGGTCTCCTGCCTGACAGCTACTTCGGTCTGGTGAGGTGGCTTGTGAATGCCTGCCCACGGCTTGAAATCATAAAGCGGTCGGTCTGCATCGAGGGTGCGCGTAGGGCTTTTGCCCGGGCGAAGGTGCACTGGGCGAAGCTGGACGCCGTAAAGCTGGTGAAGGAGGGGCCGCTGGAAGGCAAGGAGCATCGCCACCCCGAAATGTATTATGACAGTGTCCTAAAGGGTTCCCGCCTTGTGGCAGAGGAATGTGCTAAAGATGTAATATTTGAATAAATGTACTCATGCGATCCTGTGGTATGAAACGAGTTCATTTGCGCTATGCAACGCTTTTGAATTTAAAATATTACCTTCTGTGCGGCCGTTTATGAACTATGAGGGTTGGCCAGTCGTCGGCTTCTGCCCCCATGTAACTAGTACTGGGGTGTTCGGGATAAACCTGAACACTCTTTATCCCAATTTTGGGTCCTTCGAAGGAGGTGTTCAAGACAATGAACCAGTGCAATCGGACTATAAGGCTTTATCACCCTCACTTAGCCATAGAAGTCTACAATTTTAAATTTTGGCGAAGCCCCTAGTATTCGGAAGGCCGAATTTGGGGCGCTATATACGCCTAAGTCGGGCAAGGCCGACTCCTCGCCCGAAGCGGAAAAAGTATTTAAGGACTTGAGACCTCTCTAACAGCGACCAGCTCTCGCCTTTATCATGACAAATTTTCGGCTTTCATCGAGGTGCTCGTCCGGAAGAACCGGGATACAATCGCAGTAGTTCTCCCAGCGCTACCTTAGCCGATATTGCAGATGTAAGGTACCAAAACATGGCAGCCATGCAAACCCAACTATTGACCCAAGACATGATTTGGACCTGATGCATATAATGCTATAAGTTCCGGGTGCCGCACTGTCGAAAGTGTTCGGACTTCTCACGCCGTATTATGGGGTATACTAAAGCCCCTGGCGTACTGGTCGTACCAGAATGTACGGGTGCAAGTTGTCGTAAATAAACGGACAAGAATAAGGAAGGATAATGCAATAATAGACTAATGCTATGCATTGTTATTTAAATAATGCGTCGAAGCGTACTGATGCAAGTAGTGCGATAAGCAAAAAATAGGACTATTTGACATGTCCTATCCAAAGGTAAGCTGCGTATGGGTATTTAAAACTGGGTACTTCGATTATTATCAGAGACCACCTGGGGATTCCCTTGTACGTCTTAGCTTCTTGCCTCCTTGGTTGTTCCTTCCCGTAACGTGTCCAGCAATCAGGCTGCCGGAAAGGGCTTCCAGAGAGTAAGGTCCTGAAAGAGAGGAAATAATAAAGGTATACAGCCCATGGTGCGGTTAAGCCGTATTGTGGGACGTGCCCTGGTCGTGCCCCCGCCTATGCCCATGGTATTTTTAGTGTGTAATTATGTACGAGTGGCACATATTTCGTCGCTTGACTGGGACTAGGACGGGGCCGAATTGCTAGGCAAGCTCTGAACGTGCCAGGCGATCCTGTTGCTGGTTACTCCGGACTCGCTTGAAGGTGTCCGGGGGCTTTATCGCCGAATTGGCGGTTTGCCTTAAAAGGCTGCTTTGTGCCTCAGCTGCGAGGGCCGCAGTGTGGTCCTCCGTGCGGAGTGAGTGTTCTGTGTTTCCATTGACTGTTATGAACCCACGAGGTCCTGGCATTTTGAGCTTGAGGTATGCATAATGTGGTACCGCATTGAATATGGCAAATGCGGTTCGCCCGAGCAGTGCGTGATAGCCACTGCGGAACGGGACGATATCGAAGATTAACTCCTCACTTCGGAAGTTGTCTGGAGATCCGAAGACCACTTCCAGTGTGATTGAGCCCGTGCAATGGGCCTCTACACCTGGGATGACACCTTTAAAGGTGGTTTTAGTGGGTTTGATCCTCGAGGGGTCTATACCCATTTTGCGCACTGTATCCTGATAGAGCAGGTTCAAGCTGCTGCCGCCGTCCATAAGGACTCGAGTGAGGTGAAATCTGTTGATGATGGGGTCAAGGACCAATCCGGCAGATCCGCCATGTCGGATACTAGTGGGGTGGTCCCTGCGATCGAAGGTGATTGGACAAGAGGACTATGGGTTGAACTTTGGGGTGACAGGCTCCATCGCATAGACGTCCCTTAGTGCGCGCTTCCGTTCCCTCTTGGGAATGTGGGTTGCGTATATCATGTTCACTGTCTTCACTTGTGGGGGTGTCCTCCCGTGTTCGGCGGCCGGGTGATGTAGGGCGGAACCCTACGTGGGCGATCTTTCACGTTGGAGCGGATCCTACGGTGAATCACGATGAACACGCGGAAGAACAAGAGGGAAAACACGGGGAAAACGAGAGAGAAGTCACTCAACCGACAAGAAACCGATCACACAAGTGCTAGATTATCAAACACATAGAGTGGCACAAGATTCGAGATCAACAAAGGTAAGGATACACGAGTAGCCGTTCTTCTCCGAGAGGAGGTCTTGATGGGTCCACCCTAGAAGGGGTCTTGAATCCGCTTGGGGATCTTCTCCGTGGAGGTCCCGATCTCAAAGGGAGAAGTAGCCAAGTGGATGAGCAAAGGCTCTCACACCGAAATATGAGCTAATCCCAAGCTAACCTAGAAAGGTGGGGAAGAAAGAGTATATATAGTCTAGGGGGCGAAGGGGTACAAGGGCTACGGCCCCAAACAAAGTCAACACTCAGGCGTCGGACGTCCGGAGGTCACCGGTCGTCCGGAGGCTCGACATGGTCCGGACGTCCGGAGGTCTTCGGACGTCCGTAGATTCGGTTCGGGCGTGCGTCGGTCGGACGTTCGAAGGCGGCCGGACGTCCGTAGATTCCATTCGGGTGTCCAGCTGCCGGACGTCCGGAGGGCGCTCGTCGTCCGTGGTCTTGGAGAGGTGTCGACGTCCGGAGTCTTCCGGTCCGTCTGCCGGGGGGACTCCGCAGTTCCGTCTTTTTTCCGCTTCTCTTCGAGGCTTCCCTCGCGGATGGTGTAGGTGTTCTTTGGCGCTTGCACTCCTCCTCGTCGTTCGTGAAGCTCAGGTCATACCTATGCATGCACCCGAGTGGAGTGTCAAGTAGTATACCTGAAGGAAATATGCCCTAGAGGCAATAATAAAGTTATTATTTATTTCCTTATATCATGATAAATGTTTATTATTCATGCTAGAATTGTATTAACCGGAAACATAATACATGTGTGAATACATAAACCTACAGAGTGTCACTAGTATGCCTCTACTTGACTAGCTCGTTAATCAAAGATGGTTATGTTTCCTAACCATGAACAAGGAGTTGTTATTTGATTAACGGGATCACATCATTGGTTGAATGATCTGATTGACATGACCCATTCCATTAGCATAGCACCTGATCGTATAGTTTGTTGCTAGTGCTTTTCTTCATGACTTATACATGTTCCTATGACTATGAGATTATGCAACTCCCGTTTGCCCGAGGAACACTTTGGGTGCTACCAAACGTCACAACGTAATCGGGTGATTATAAAGGTACATTACAGGTGTCTCCGAAGGTACATGTTGGGTTGGCATATTTCGAGATTAGGATTTGTCACTCCGATTGTCGGAGAGGTATCTCTGGCCCTCTCGGTAATGCACATCACATAAGCCTTGCAAGCATTGCAACTAAATGTGTTAGTTGTGAGATGATGTATTACGGAACGAGAAAAGAGACTTGCCAATGTGAGATTGAACTAGGTATTGGATACCGACGATCGAATCTCGGGCAAGTAACATACCGATGACAAAGGAACAACGATGTTGTTATGCGGTCCGACCGATAAAGATCTTCGAGAATATGTAGGAGCCAATATGGGCATCCAGGTCCCGCTATTGGTTATTGACCGAGAGGTGTCTCGGTCATGTCTACATAGTTCTCGAACCCGTAGGGTCCGCACGCTTAACGCTTCGATGATGCTTATTATGAGTTTATATGATATTGATGTACGAAGGTTGTTCGAGTCCCGGATGAGATCGGGGACATGACGAGGAGTCTCGAAATGGTCGAGACGTAAAGATCGATATATTGGACGACTATATTCGAGTTCGGAAAGGTTCCGAGTGATTCGGTATTTTTCGAGTACCGGTAGTTACGGAGAAGTAATGGGCCTTGATGGGCTTTAGTGGGAAGAGGAAAAAGCTGCTGCGCCCCCTCCCCTCTAGTCCGAATTGACTAGGAAAAGGGGCCGCCACCTTCCTACTCCTCCACTTCCTTCTCCTTCCTCCCCTACATGGAAGGATTCCTAGTTGGACTAGGAAAGGGGAATCCTACTCCCTGGGAGTAGGACTCCCCTGGCGGCGCCAAACATAGGGCCGGCCTCCTCCTCCCTTGCTCCTTTATATACGGGGCAGGGGCACCCCATGACACACAAGTTGATCTACGGATCGCTCCTTAGCCGTGTCGGTGCCCCTTCCACCAAACTACACCTCGAATATACCGCTGCGGAGCTTAGGCGAAGCCCTGCGCCGTGGAACATCATCATCGCCACCACGCCGTCGTCTCGACGAAACTCTCCCTCAACACTCGGCTGGATCGGAGTTCGAGGGACGCCATCGAGCTGAACGTGTGCAGAACTCGGAGGTGCCGTGACGCTCGGTACTTGGATCGGTTGGATCGGGAAGAAGTACGACTACTTCCTCTACGCTATGCGTCAACGCTTCCGCTGTTGGTCTCACGAGGGCGTGAGACAACACTCTCATCTCGCTGCTATGCATCACCATGATCTTGCGTGATCGTAGGAAATTTTTGAAATTACTACGCTCCCCAACAAAGGCATCCGAGCCTGGTTTTATGCGTTGATGTCATGTGCACGAGTAGAACACAAGTGAGTTGTGGACGATACAAGTCATACTGCCTACCAAAGATGTCATACTTTGGTTCAGCGGTATTGTGAGATGAAGCGCCCGACCGACATTACGCGTGACGCTTACGCGAGACTGGTTTCACCGCCCGAGCACTCGTTGCTTAAAGGTGACCGCGGGTGTCTGCTCTCTCACTTTAGTTGAATCGAGTGTGGCTACGCCCGTCCTTGAGAAGGTTAAACGAGAGTCTATTTGACGAAGTATCGTTGTGGTTTTGATGCGTAGGTAAGAACGGTTCTTGCTCAGCCCGTAGCAGCCACGTAAAACTTGCAACAACAAAGTAGAGGACGCCTAACTTGTTTTTGCAGGGCATGTTGTGATGTGATATGGTCAAGACGTGATGCTATATTTTATTGTATGAGATGATCATGTTTTGTAACCGAAGTTATCGGCAATCGGCAGGAGCCATATGGTTGTCGCTTATTGTATGAAATGCAACGCCATGTAATTGCTTTACTTTATCACTAAGCAGTAGCGATAGTCGAGAAGCAATAGTTGGCGAGACGACAACGATGCTACGATGGAGATCAAGGTGTCGCCCGGTGACGATGGTGATCATGACGGTGCTTCGCGATGGAGATCACAAGCACAAGATGATGATGACCATATCATATCACTTATATTGATTGCATGTGATGTTTATCCTTTATGCATCTTATCTTGCTTTGATTGACGGTAGCATTATAAGATGATCTCTCACTAAAATTATCAAGAAGTGTTCTCCCGAGTATGCACCGCTATGAAAGTTCTTCGTCTTTGAGACACCACGTGATGATCGGGTGTGATAGGCTCTACGCTCAAATACAACGGGTGCAAAACAGTTGCACACGCGAATACTCAGGTTATACTTGACGAGCTATGCATATAAGATATGACCTCGAACACGGAGACCGAAGGTCGAGCGTGAATCATATAGTAGATATGATCAACATATTGATGTTCACCATTGAAACTACTCCATCTCACGTGATGATCGGACATG
The DNA here is from genome assembly GCA_021605205.1 of Aegilops longissima. Lineage (NCBI taxonomy): Eukaryota > Viridiplantae > Streptophyta > Magnoliopsida > Poales > Poaceae > Aegilops > Aegilops longissima. The sequence goes on along the minus strand of JAHIAM010001084.1, from coordinate 74,801 downwards.
GTTTAGTTGATTTGGATCACGTAATCACTTAGATGACTAGAGAGATGTCTATCTAAGTGGGAGTTCTTAAGTAATATGATTAATTGAACTTTAATTTATCATGAACTTAGTCCCGTAGTATTTTGACAAATTATGTTGTAGATCAATAGCTCGCGTTGTTGCTTCCCTATGTTTTCATATGTGTTCCTAGAGAAATTGTATTGAAAATGTTAGTAGCAATGATGCGGATTGGATCCGTGATCTGAGGTTTATCCTCATTGCTGCGCAGAAGAATTATGTCCTTAATGCACAGCTAGGTGACAGACCTATTGCAGGAGCAGATGCGACGTTATGAACGTTTGGCTAGCTCAATATGAGCGATCTGACGTTATGAACGCTTGGCTAGCTCAATATGATGACTACTTGATAGTTTAGTGCACCATGCTTAACGGCTTAGAATCGGGACTTCAAAGACGTTTTGAACGCCATGGACCATATGAGATGTTCCAGAATTGAAGTTAATATTTCAAGCAAATACCGAGTTGAGAGAAATGAAAGTCTCCAACAAGTTCTATAGCTAAAAGATGGAGGAGAATCGCTCAACTAGTGAGCATGTGCTCAGATTGTCTGAGTACTTCAATCGCTTGAATCAAGTGGGAGTTAATCTTCCAGATAAGATAGTGATTGACAGAATTCTCTAGTCACCATCACTAAGTTAGTAGAACTTCGTGATGAACTATAGTATGCAAGGGATGACGAAAAGGATTCTCGAGCTCTTCGCGATGCTAAAATCGGCGAAGGTAGAAATCAAGAAAAAAACATCAAGTGTTGATGGTTGACAAGACCACTAGTCTCAAGGAAAATGGCAAAGGGAAGAAGGGGAACTTCAAAAGGAACGGCAAGCAAGTTGCTGCTCGAGTGAAGAAGCCCAAGTCTAGACCTAAGCCTGAGACTGAGTACTTTTGCTGCAATGGAACTGGTCACTGGAAGCAGAACTACCCCTGAATATTTGGTGGATAAGAAGGATGGCAAAGTGAACAAGGTTATATTTGATATACAGGTTATTGATGTGTGCCTTACTAGTGTTTATAGTGGCCCCTGAGTATTTGATACTCGTTCGGTTGCTAAGATTAGTAACTCAAACAGGAGTTACGAATAAACAGAGACTAGTTGAAGGGAAGTGACGATGAGTGTTGGAAGTAGTTCCAAGATTGATATGATCATCATCGCACACTCCCTATACTTTCGGGATTAGTGTGGAACCTAAATAAGTGTTATTTGGTGTTGAGCATAAATATGATTTGATCATGTTTATTGCAATACGGTTATTCATTTAAGTAAGAGAATAAATTGTTGTTCTGCTTACATGAATAAAACCTTATATGGTTACACACCCAATGAAAATGGTTCATTGGATCTCGATCATAGTGATACACATATTCATAATATTGAAACCAAAAGATGCAAAGTTAATAATGATAGTGCAACTTATTTGTGGCACTTGCCGTTTAGGTCATATTGGTGTAAAGCGCATGAAGAAAACTCCATGCTTGATGGACTTTTGGAATCACTTGATTATGAATCATTTGATGCTTGCGAACCGTGCCTTTTGGGCAAGATGACTAAAACTCCGCTTCTCCGAACAATGGAACAAGCTACTGACTTATTGGGAATAATACATACCGATGTATGCGATCCAATGAGTGTTGATGCTCGTGGCAAGTATCGTTATTTTCTGACCTTCACAAGATGATTTGAGCAGATATGGGTATATCTACTTGATGAAACATAAGTCTGAAAAAGTTGAAAGGTTCAAAGAATTTCAGAGTGAAGTGGAAAATCATCGTAACAAGAAAATAAAGTTTCGCAATCTGATCGTGGAGATGAATATTGAGTTACGAGTTTGGTCTTCAATGAAAACAATGTGGAATAGTTTCACAGCTCACGCCACCGGAACACCACAACGTTATGGTGTGTCCGAACGTCAGAACCGTATTTTATTATGATATGGTGCGATCTATGATGTATCTTACCGATTTACCACTATCGCTTTGGGGTTATGCATTAGAGACAGCTGCATTCACGCTTAATAGGGCAACCATCTAAACCGCTGAGATGACACCGTATGAACTATGGTTTAGCAATAAACCTAAGCTGTCGTTTCTTAAAATTTGGAGTTGTGATGCTTATGTGAAAAGGTTTTCACCTGATAAGCTCGAACCCAAATCGGAGAAGTGCGTCTTCATAGAATACCCAAAATGAAAATGTTGGGTACACCTTCTATCACAGATCCGAAGGCAAGTTTTTGCTAAGATGGATCCTTTCTAGAGAAGAAGTTTCTCTCGAAAGAAGTGAGTGGGAGGAAAGTAGAACTTGATAAGGTAATTGTACCTTCTCCTTATTGGAAAGTAGTTCATCACAAAAATCAGTTCCAAGTGATTCCTACACCAATTAGTGAGGAAGTTAATGATGATGATCATGAAACTTCAGATCAAGTTACTACCAAACCTCGTAGGTCTTCCAGAGTAAGATCCGCACTGAGTGGTACGGTAATCCTATTCTAAAAGTCATGTTACTAGACCATGATGAACCTACGAACTATGAGGAAGCGATGATGAGCCCAGATTCCGCGAAATGGTTTGAGACCATGAAATCTGAGATGGGATCCATGTATGAGAACAAAGTATGGACTTTGGTTGACTTGCCCGATGATCGGCAAGCCATTGAGAATAAATGGATCTTCAAGAGGAAGACGGACACTGATAGTAGTGTTACTATCTACAAAGCTCGACTTGTCGCAAAAAGGTTTTTGACAAGTTCAAGGTGTTGACTACAATGAGATTTTCTCAATTGTAGCGATGCTTAAGTCTGTCTGAATCATGTTAGCAATTGCCACATTTTATGAAATCGGCAAATGGATGTCAAAACTACATTCTTTAATGGATTTATTAAAGAAGAGTTGTATATGATGCAACCGAAGGTTTTGTCAATCCTAAAGGAGCTAACAAAATGTGCAAAGCTCCAATGATCCATCTATGGACTGGTGCAAGCATCTCGAGTTGGAATAAACGCTTTGATAGTGTGATCAAAGCATATGGTTTTATACAGACTTTTGGAGAAGCCTCAGATTTACAAGAAAGTGAGTGGGAGCACTACAAGATTTCGATAAGTATATGTGAATGACATATTGTTGATCGAAATAATGTAGAATTATTCTGCAAAGCATAAAGGAGTATTTGAAAGGAGTTTTTCAAAGAAGGACCTCGGTGAAGCTGCTTACATATTGAGCATCAAGATCTATAGAGATAGATCAAAGACGCTTGATAAGTTTTTCAATGAATACATACCTTGACAAGATTTTGAAGTAGTTCAAAATGGAACAGTCAAAGAAAGAGTTCTTGCCTGTGTTACAAGGTGTGAGATTGAGTAAGACTCAAAACCCGACCACGGCAGAAGATAGAAATAGAATGAAAGTCATTCCCTATGCATCAGCCATAGGTTCTATAAAGTATGTCATGTTGTGTACTGATCTATTGCATACCCTACCACTAAGATTGGCAAGGAGTGCAATAGAGATCTAGGAGTAGATCAATGGACAGCGGTCAAAATTATCCTTAGTAGAATAAGGATATGTTTCTCGATTATGGAAGTGGAAAAGGTTCGTAAGTAAAAGGTTACGCCGATGCAAGTTTTAAACACTAATCTAGATGACTCGAGTCTCAATCTAGATACATATTGAAAGTGGGAGCAATTAGCTAGAGTAGCTCCGTGCAGAGCATTGTAGACATAGAAATTTGCAAAATACTTACGGCTCTGAATGTGATGACCGTTGACTAAAATTATCTCACAAGCAAAACATGATCACACCTTAGTACTCTTTGGGTGTTAATCACATAGCGATGTGAACTAGATTATGACTCTAGTAAACCCTTTGGGTGTTGGTCACATGACGATGTGAACTATGGGTGTTAATCACATACGATGTGAACTATTGATGTTAAATCACATGGCGATGTGAACTAGATTATTGACTCTAGTGCAAGTGGGAGATGAAGGAAATATGCCCTAGAGGCAATAATAAAGTTATTATTTATTTCCTTATATCATGATAAATGTTTATTATTCATGCTAGAATTGTATTAACCGGAAACATAATACATGTGTGAATACATAAACCTACAGAGTGTCACTAGTATGCCTCTACTTGACTAGCTCGTTAATCAAAGATGGTTATGTTTCCTAACCATGAACAAGGAGTTGTTATTTGATTAACGGGATCACATCATTGGTTGAATGATCTGATTGACATGACCCATTCCATTAGCATAGCACCTGATCGTATAGTTTGTTGCTAGTGCTTTTCTTCATGACTTATACATGTTCCTATGACTATGAGATTATGCAACTCCCGCTTGCCCGAGGAACACTTTGGTGCTACCAAACGTCACAACGTAATCGGGTGATTATAAAGGTACATTACAGGTGTCTCCGAAGGTACATGTTGGGTTGGCATATTTCGAGATTAGGATTTGTCACTCCGATTGTCGGAGAGGTATCTCTGGCCCTCTCGGTAATGCACATCACATAAGCCTTGCAAGCATTGCAACTAAATGTGTTAGTTGTGAGATGATGTATTACGGAACGAGAAAAGAGACTTGCCAAGAACGAGATTGAACTAGGTATTGGATACCGACGATCGAATCTCGGGCAAGTAACATACCGATGACAAAGGGAACAACGATGTTGTTATGCGGTCTGACCGATAAAGATCTTCGAGAATATGTAGGAGCCAATATGGGCATCCAGGTCCCGCTATTGGTTATTGACCGAGAGGTGTCTCGGTCATGTCTACATAGTTCTCGAACCCGTAGGGTCCGCACGCTTAACGCTTCGATGATGCTTATTATGAGTTTATATGATATTGATGTACCAAGGTTGTTCGAGTCCCGGATGAGATCGGGGACATGACGAGGAGTCTCGAAATGGTCGAGACGTAAAGATCGATATATTGGACGACTATATTCGAGTTCGGAAAGGTTCCGAGTGATTCGGTATTTTTCGAGTACCGGTAGTTACGGAGAAGTAATGGGCCTTGATGGGCTTTAGTGGGAAGAGGAAAAGGCTGCTGCGCCCCCTCCCTCTAGTCCGAATTGGACTAGGGAAAAGGGGCCGCCACCTTCCTACTCCTCCACTTCCTTCTCCTTCCTCCCCTACATGGAAGGATTCCTAGTTGGACTAGGAAAGGGGAATCCTACTCCCGTGGGAGTAGGACTCCCCTGGCGCCCAAACATAGGGCCGGCCTCCTCCTCCCTTGCTCCTTTATATACGGGGCAGGGGCACCCCATGACACACAAGTTGATCTACGGATCGCTCCTTAGCCGTGTGCGGTGCCCCTTCCACCAAACTACACCTCGAATATACCGCTGCGGAGCTTAGGCGAAGCCCTGCGCCGGTGGAACATCATCATCGCCACCACGCCGTCAGGTCGACGAAACTCTCCTCAACACTCGGCTGGATCGGAGTTCGAGGGACGCCATCGAGCTGAACGTGTGCAGAACTCGGAGGTGCCGTCGCTCGGTACTTGGATCGGTTGGATCGGGAAGAAGTACGACTACTTCCTCTACGCTGCGTCAACGCTTCGTTGCTGGTCTCGAGGGTACGTAGACAACACTCTCATCTCGTTGCTATGCATCACCATGATCTTGCGTGATCGTAGGAAAATTTTTGAAATTACTACGTTCCCCAACAATACCATCCTCGAAGGGGTCAAGTGAACACGTGTAAAGGAGAAGATTCACCTTTATGTATGAGAAGTAGAGGTCGCACGTGTCACTTGCCAAACGGACTCTTGACATGGTGATGACCGTAGGATGCTCCGCATCATCCCCTCCCCCATGGAAAGGATCCGACCTCGGATCGAAAACCAAATCACCATGGGAAAGAGATGGCGGTGCCGTGTCAAAGTGGTCGATCACCAAGCTCTCATCATCTTGAAGCTCGAAATGGGCACTCTCCAATGTCGCGCCATCTTGTGATTCCTTCAAAAGGAGTAAATAGAACAAACACTTGGAAAAACAAATGTGGTTAGCGTTAGTGCAAAACCAAGCATTCAAGAGGTGATTCACCAAACAAGTGTTGTCATCAAGCATAGCATAGGGTGTGACAAAGGATTGTGACATGGCATGTAAGCATATGAATTGAGCAAAATCAAGGTCATCATGGAAACAAGCATGTAAACGTGAGGTAGTGATGCAAATATGTGTGACAAGAGAATAAGCATCTACCTCAAGAGCATAGCAATCATGCATAAAGCGCCGACAAATGGTCGATGGTAGGCGTAGGAATCATTCACAACACCAAATAAGATGAGATGTCTAAACACATGGGTCAAGTGCAAGACAATCCAAGCATAATATGCATAGGGTGTAGTGAAGATAGTATGGCACTCAACACAATAGAAAGAGCAATTGTTTATCATGTGTGAGGCAATCAAGTCAAGCATGTAGCAATCAATGGGACATGGCATATGTGAAGTAATGACATTGTTGCAACCAAACATATGAGAGGAGCAAGTAATCCAAGAATTGGATGCAACACACAAGGTACATATATCATGATGCATGGGAATGTGATAATGGAAAGTCGAAGCAAGATCTCTACTAAGTGCGCAATCAAGTGGTCCAAGATGACCAATAAGTCTCACGGTGTAAGCAACACAAGTAGTATGATCCGCAATATCCATGCTCAATAAAGATGTCACCTTGAAGGCATGTCCTTGTGCATTCTTCACAATGCCGAAGCACAAACAAGTGCGATGTAGAATCGTCGTGGTAGAAGGTGGTTCGCTCTCAAGAGCTCGAGTGGTCAACTCACGTGAAGTGGAAGTCGACACAAAGTCCAAGTATCCTACACATGCACAAAGCAAAACAAAGAAAGTATGCATGGTAGACAAACGCATCATCCATCATGATGGTTCTCATCCTTTGCACAAAACCATTAGAAGGACAAGTGCATGAATAATATGATGCAACAATGGCGATATTCATGGCACTAGGTATATGGTGCAAAGAGTTAAGACAAGCATGCTTCACAAGAATTATGTCAAAATCTCCAAATATATGCGATAATGCTATGGGGGCAATCTCATGAGCAAGACGAGAATCATTGTTGCACTCAATACATGGCAAATCATCTAGCATGAGGGAGGCAACACATAGAGATATATGACAAGAAGCAATATGAATCATGTGCAAAGCATATAGATGGTTGTCATCAACCGCATGAAATGGTGATGCAACATAAGCAAGCATAGTAATCAAGTTGTGCAAACTAGTGGAGCGAAGATGCAACACACTAGAAGAAATCATGGCAATCATGTCATGTAAACAAATAATAGGCATAGGGAATGCACATGACATATCGCAAGCACGATTACAAAGCAAGATCATAGTGTCATCATAGGCATGGGGCACAAAGCAATCATGGCAATACCAAACAATATCTCCACCACGCTTGCAAATACACATACAAGTACTAGAATCAATCATCATGTGTAATGCAAAGCATGGGTCACAAATGCATGGCAAATGCATAGGAATGGGCATATCATGCCAAGTGAACATGGCAACATGGGCAAAAGATATATAATGGAGAATAACCCATAGCCAAGTGAGGGCCATGTAGAAGAAATGCGTGAAGTCTTTGCGCGAAGAGAGCGGTGGGAAAGTCACTCCATGGGATCCCAAATCATCGTTGCTCTCTAGAGCTTGTTTTGTCAACTCGTGGGATTGCGAGTTTGACAAGTATTCATGGGTACCTACACAAAAGAGACGCAAACCAAAGAAATTGTGCGCGTGGTAAATGTACACATCATCCATCATGATGTGTATGTGCACGTGTGAGTTAGCACAAGATAAGCATCGCTCAAAGAAATTTGATGCATGGTATAAGAACATGTCATCCATCATGAAAGAATAGTTATTATGTATGACACGATGGGGACACAAATTGAGAATGCAAGTATATGGCACATCAATATCATGTTTATTCATGGGGAGCATATGGTGCACACAAGTATTGGGATCATGCAATGAATGGGATGAATCAAAATCTCCTAAAATGTATGAGGAAACTATGGGGGTCTCCTCATGACCAATATCGGAAACATCACATGGAGAAAATGGACAACATCCAAAACAATGCATATCCGGCTAGGTGGTCATGGCATGGCATATGAGATAGATGATGCAAAGGAAGCATATCAATATCATCACAAGAAAAACAAATGCCAATAACCATGGGCTTGTCATCTATGCCATATGTGCAAATTGGGTTCATTTTAATGGCATATGCATAGTCACTATGAAGAGATTGCAAATAAGACATATGGTTGATCTCATGCATAGCATATGACAAGTCAAGCGGATTAGCAAACATGATGTGACCTAAAGAATTGTCACAAGAAATCCTATGTAACATGGCATCACAACTAATAAACTCCACATGAGAATCATCGTACTCATCATAAATGGGAAAATCATCACATGAGGAAATCATACTAGAATGAAGCATGTCAATAGGGTGATCAACATCATGCAAGCAATCAATGTCAAAATAGTCCACTAGTGGGACGAGAGCATCACCGCCACCTTTGTTACCTTTGTCATTCCACTCAAGTGGTGTAGGTGAGGTGGGGAAGACCAAATGGTGGTCATCTTCATCTTGATGGAACCATGTGGGGGGTGCATCATATTCCACCATGGCCATCGTCTTGTCCAAAGGGAGGACGAAGTCGTCGAGGATCGGCGATCATCATAAATGGGACCTAGCACCAAATGAGAAGACACAATAGAGGTAGAGGTCAAGTTGTTAGAAATGGAAATGGCCTCACTAGACCTATCAACTATCTCACTCTCTCTATGTGGTGGTTCACTCACTCCCTCAAAATAAGTGCACTCAAACTCACGTATGGTGGAGTCACTCATCTCACTCAAGTGGTGGGGGTTGTGGCTCTCCTCACATGGGAATTGGGGCAACACATATATGGGGCTAGTGGTGAAGTCACTCTCACTCTCAATATGGTGGCTCAAGTCACTCAAGTCATCGGATGTCGCCGTGGTCGAAGGGAAAATCCCATGTTCAACCGTCTTGTAGTCGTCGTCGTGGATGAAGGCCGAAGGTGGCACATCATCGCTCTCGCCTCCTAAGATGGAAGCATCATCCTTGCTCGCCACCTTGTCGCTTGCCTCCAAAGCTTGGTCCTTGAAGGTCTCCGTAGTCGCATTTGTCGCCGCACCATCTTGAAAAAGAGTCAAGGTAGACTCGCATCATCAATGCCATAAAGAGGGATGGCGGTGAAGTCGCACTTGGGAGCATCGCCTTGGAGCTTGTCGGGCTTGGACATCGTGGTGGTACTAGCCTCATGCTTGTCGAGAGCTTGGTCTCCACGAAGTTTGCTTGGGGTGGAGAAGCGTTGGCCTTCATGAGTTCTTGTTCCGCCTTGAGAGCACCAATGTAGTAGTCGTCGATGGACTTGTAGTTCTCGAGGAAGATGGTCTTGGAGATGTCGTTGTAATCCCATCATGAAGTGGAACTTCATTGACATGGGGTCGCCCACGCCGCTCGTCAGAAGGCGATCTTCATCTCCTTGAAGTCGCGTCGATGGACTTGGATCCTTGGATGGTGTTCTCCAATTGGCGTCGAAGTTGTTCCGTGTATGTTGGAGGCACGAACTCTCGCCGCAAAGCTCTCTTCATCTTGGGCCAACTCATCTCGTAGCACTCCGAAGGTGTGTGAAGCCACCATGTCGAGGCGTAGTCGTGGAAGTTTCTTGTGGCGCACTTCACTTGATCTTCGGGAGGAACTTGATGTAGCTTGAGGTAGTCGTCCATCAAACGCTCCCACTCGAGGTACTCCTCGGGTTCTTGAGTCCCATAGAAAGGAATCTCGTGGTCGATGTCGAGGTCGTAGTAACTCGTGGAAATCGCGGACTTGAGCTTGGGGAGCTTCTCTTGAGCGTAGTGTTGGGGTGCTTGTTGGCGAAGATGCCGAATATCGGAAGGCGAAGATGCCTTGAAGTCGCTTGGCGAAGATGCCAAGGGAGATGGTGAAGTCGTTGAGCGGTTGTTGATGTTGAGCTCTTGACCTTCACGTTCTTGTTGATGATGGTGTCGATGCCGATGTGATGTTGCCGGAGATGGTCGCTGGAAGGATGTGCTCTTGAGCGCCTTTCTCAAGATGAGGAAGATCGCTTGTAGGACTTGATGAGGGATTTGATCTCCTCCATTTTAGCTTGCATCTTGGCGTTGGAGTTGTTGTTCGTGGCATCGAACTCGTCGTTGTTGTTGTAGACCGAAGGTGAAATTCCTTGCCTATCCATCACAAGACTCGAGCAAATATGAGTGGGAGAAAGAGAAGAACTTATACCAATGTACCTTGACCGATGTTGAAAATGAATCAAGTTCACTCAAATGCGGACAATGAAATAGCACTATTGGTACCAATCTTGTCGGTTCTCACACCTACACAAGTAAAGCTTATGGAGGAGCTCGGTGAGGATAGTGGCACAAAAATTTAATGCAAAATGTTAGCAAGAGTCAATAATGTTGAAAGAGATTCACAAATTTGCAAGTGAAACAAATGGACCAATAGCAATATGAGGCACACGGAAACACACACACGGATAGATAAATGGGGCCGTGCAACCAAGGAATGAGCTCAAAATGTGGAATCCACCAAAACGCTCGTGTTGCACAACTCAAGAGAGACGCTAGCACGATTGCTCAATAGGCGGATACGACACTTGTGCACAACCTATAAGATGCAAAATGGATAAACTCTCTATCCCAAGTATGCTATGTATGTATGGTTCCCGGTGTTTCTCACACAATGATCCAAGATGATCAAGTATGATATCATATGATATATTTGGATGCTATGGCTATTGCTTACAAGCTCTTTGCTATTTCTCTTTTGCTTAAAAGCTTATTCTCTTTTTTTTCTATGGCCACTTTTGCACAATGCACAAACCAATATAGCTATTGTGTATATGCGGGAACGATATTGTGACACAATGGATGATATGATGATACCAAGATGATATGGTATGTATGCAATGGATGGTGTAGATCACTAATGTGCACAAGTAACGTTGCCGGCAATACTCAAATGGCTAGTCTCAATAGGCAAGTAACGCAAAAGTAAGGCTAGGGGTTAACAATGCAATGGCAAAGGGAATATACAATGGAGTGATACCACGATACCAAGATGATATGGAGGTTACCGTCCGGCGATGATGAGTAGCGGTGTTCTTGATGTAGATACCAAGATGATGGAGACTCGTCCCTAAGTAGCCGAAACACCTTAGGAAACGGAAAAACCGCGAACTCAAAATCTCAAACGTCAAATGTCAAAATGGTGGTAGCGGGAATGCGGTGGTGGTTTGCACTTGGCAATGCGGAAGTGGAATGATGGGCTATACACGTGTCGGAGTTGAAGCACGGTCCCTAAGTAGCCGAAACACCTTAGGAGACACAACTCACAACACAAACAAAATTGGGTTAAGTTGGGTTGGCGGAAGAGTATGGTGGGCAAGCCTATGCGGAAGTTACGGTGGTGGTGGTGGTTGATGAAGATGCAACCGTCCCTAAGTAGCCTAAACACCTTAGGAGACTCGAATCACAACTCAAACAACCTCAAATGCAAAGGGGAACAAAATTGGTTAGGTTGCGGAAGTCGGAGGTGGCTATGCGGAGGATGTGGTGGAAGCCCTAGGCAAACTTGCCAAATTTTCAAAAATTTTATGGAGTCAAATGGTGGTGGCAGTATTTTTGTTGGAAGGGGGATGTCAAGAGCTTTTCAACGAGCTAAAGAACGTCAAAATCGGAGTTCGGATGAATTAGTTATGGACAAAACAAAAATCAGCTGAAGTCTGAAACTACAGGTTACGGACGTCCGGAAATGGTCGGACATCCGTAAATTCAGTTCGGGTTAGGGGTTCCGGTCGTCCGGAAAAGGTCGGACGTCCGGCCGTTCCAGGGGCTCCGGACGTCCGTAAAACTCCGGTCGTCCGGTGGGTCGGGGTCAACTCGAAAATTGAGATCCAGGACGCGATTTTGGGCGGAATTTTGGGATTTTGGGGTCAAAATTGAAGAGATTTCGTGGATGAAAGATGGGGAAACTTGGGGAAATGCTAGATCCACTCGAAACCAAGCAAATCCATGGATCAAAATCAACAAAACATCATCAAACAAACAAATCACAAAAAATTTTGGGGCTATTTTTGGTGGGGATTTTCGGATTTAGGCAAGAACACAACAAAATCAAGCTAGAAAAAGAGGGGTAGGGGCTCCAAAAACGTGATCAACGTGGCTCATGATACCATAGATGATGTAGGGCGGAACCCTACGTGGGCGATCTTTCACGTTGGAGCGGATCCTACGGTGAATCACGATGAACACGCGGAAGAACAAGAGGGAAAACACGGGGAAAACGAGAGAGAAGTCACTCAACCGACAAGAAACCGATCACACAAGTGCTAGATTATCAAACACATAGAGTGGCACAAGATTCGATATCAACAAAGGTAAGGATACACGAGTAGCCGTTCTTCTCCGAGAGGAGGTCTTGATGGGTCCACCCTAGAAGGGGGTCTTGAATCCGCTTGGGGGATCTTCTCCGTAGAGGTCCTGATCTCAAAGGGAGAAGTAGCCAAGTGGATGAGCAAAGGCTCTCACACCGAAATATGAGCTAATCCCAAGCTAACCTAGAAAGGTGGGGAAGAAAGAGTATATATAGTCTAGGGGGCGAAGGGGTACAAGGGCTACGGCCCCAAACAAAGTCAACACTCAGGCGTCGGACGTCCGGAGGTCACCGGTCGTCCGGAGGCTCGACATGGTCCGGACGTCCGGAGGTCTTGAGACGTCCGTGATTCGTTCGGCGTCGTCGGTCGGACGTCCGGCGGCCGGACGTCCGTAGATTCCATTCGGTGTCCAGCTGCCGGACGTCCGGAGGGCGCCGGTCGTCTGTGTCTTTGGAGAGGTGTCGACGTCCGAGTCTTCCGCTCGTCTGCCGCTGGGACTCCGCAGCTCCGCTCTTTTCCGCTCTTCTCTTCCGTGCTTCCTCGCAGATGGTGTAGGTGTTCCTTGGCGCTTGCACTCCTCCTCGTCGTCCGTGAAGCTCAGGTCATACCTATGCATGCACCCGAGTGGAGTGTCAAGTAGTATACCATCCTCGAAGGGGTCAAGTGAACACGTGTAAAGGAGAAGATTCACCTTTATGTATGAGAAGTAGAGGTCGCACGTGTCACTTGCCAAACGGACTCTTGACATGGTGATGACCGTAGGATGCTCCGCATCACCGGGGCTCCTCCTCGTCATCGCTATGCAGCCCCTTGTCCTTGTTTTCGGCATTCAACTTGCCGGCCTGCTTGAACACCCAGCATTCTCTGTTGGTGTGATTGGCTGGCTTATCGGGGGTGCCGTGGATTTGACACGAGCGATCGAGTATGCGGTCCAAACTGGACGGGCCCGGAGTACTTCTTTTGAATGGCTTTTTCCGCTGACCGGGTTTAGAGCCACTGAATCCGGCATTGACTGTCGTATCTTCGGCGTTATCGCCGTTATTGCGGCGCTTATGTCTGATACGACGTGGCCTGCCGTTGTTATCTTTGGTATTTGAAGTGCCCGGATTCCTTGATGTGTTGCTGCTGCGAGCCAGCCAGCTATCCTCGCCCGCGCAAAAGCGGGTAATGAGTGTCGTGAGGGCTGCCATAGACTTCGGCTTCTCCTGGCCGAGGTGCCGGACGAGGCACTCGTCACGGATGTTATGCTTAAATGCCGCTAAGGCCTCTGCATCCGGACAGTCGACAGTTTGGTTTTTCTTAGTTAGGAACCTTGTTCAGAATTGCCTGGCCGATTCCCCTGGCTGCTGAGTTATATGGCTCAAGTCATCAGCATCCGGTGGTGATATGTCTCCAACGTATCTATAATTTTTGATTGCTCCATGCTATATTATCTACTGTTTTGGACAATATTGGGCTTTATTATCCACTTTTATATTATTTTTGGGACTAACCTATTAACCGGAGGCCCAGCCCAGAATTGTTGTTTTTTGCCTATTTCAGAGTTTTTCAGAAAAGGAATATCAAACGGAGTCCAAACGAAATGAATCCTTCGGGAACGTGATTTTTAGGAAGATTATGATCCGGGAGACTTGGACCCTACGTCAAGAAACAAAAGAGGAAGCCACAAGGTAGGGACACGCGCCCACCCACCCAGGGCGCGCCCTCCACCCTCGTGGGCCCCCTGTTGCTCCACCGACGTACTCCTTCCTCCTATATATACCTCGCACTTCAAACGATCGACACGGAGCCAAAAACCTAATTCCACCGCCACAACCTTCTATACCCACTAGATCCCATCTTGGGGCCTGTTCCGGAGCTCCGCCGGAGGGGGCATCCATCACGGAGGGCTTCTACATCAACACCATAGCCTCTCCGATGAAGTGTGAGTAGTTTACCTCAGACCTTCGGGTCCATAGTTAGTAGCTAGATGGCTTCATCTCTGTTTTTGGATCTCAATAAATGTTCTCCCCCTCTCTCGTGGAGATCTATTCGATGTAATCTTCTTTTTGCGGTGTGTTTGTTGAGAACGATGAATTGTGAGTTTATGATCAAGATTATCTATGAACAATATTTGAATCTTCTCTGAATTCTTTTATGTATGATTGGTTATCTTTGCAAGTCTCTTCGAATTATCATTTTGGTTTGGCCTACTAGATTGATCTTTCTTGCAATGGGAGAAGTGCTTAGCTTTGGGTTCAATCTTGCGTGTCCTTTCCCAAAGGATGAGGGGTAGCAAGGCACGATTGTATTGTTGCCATCGAGGATAACAAGATGGGGTTTTTTATCATATTGCATGAATTTATCCCTCTACATCATGTCATCTTGCTTAAGGCGTTACTCTGTTTTCTTGAACTTAATACTCTAGATGCATGCTGGATAACGGTCGATGAGTGGAGTAATAGTAGTAGATGCAGGTAGGAGTCGGTCTACTTGTCTCGGACATGATGCCTATATACATGATCATACCTAGATATTCTCATAACTATGCTCAATTCTGTCAATTGCTCAAAAGTAATTCGTTCACCCACCATAAAATATTTATGCTCATGAGAGAAGCCACTAGTGAAACCTATGGCCCCCGGGTCTATCTACATCATATTAAACTTCCAACACTTAGTTATTTCCTTTGCTTTTTACTTTGCTTTTATTTTACTTTGCATCTTTATCACAAAAATACCAAAAATATTATCCTACCATATCTATCAGATCTCACTCTCGTAAGTGACCGTGAAAGGATTGACAACCCCTTATCGCGTTGGTTGCGAGGAGTTATTTGTTTTGTGTAGGTACGAGGGACTCGCGCGTAGCCTCCTACTGGATTGATAGCTTGGTTCTCAAAAGCTGAGAGAAATACTTACGCTACTGTGCCGCA
The DNA here is from genome assembly GCA_021605205.1 of Aegilops longissima. Classification (NCBI taxonomy): domain Eukaryota; kingdom Viridiplantae; phylum Streptophyta; class Magnoliopsida; order Poales; family Poaceae; genus Aegilops; species Aegilops longissima. Next base: position 59,328 of record JAHIAM010001084.1, on the reverse strand, counting down.
TCACCCTTTCGTCTTCAAGGAAATCCAACGCAGTGCTCAAGAGGTAGCAAAGAAGATTTCTAGCACCGTTGCCGGGGAGTCTACAAAAAGTCAGCATACCAAGTACCCATCACAATCCCTTATCTTCCGCATTACATTATTTGTCATTTGCCTCTCATTTTCCTCTCCCCCACTTCACCCTTGTCGTTTTATTCGCCCTCTCTTTTCCGTTCGCCTCTTTTTTGCTTGCTTGTCGTTATGGCTAGTCCTCTATCTTCTCCGTTGTCTCCCGAGAATGAAGTTCTAAATTTTAAAAAAAGGGAGGGAGAAAATCTAAAATATGCTTGGTATAGAATTTGCAATGCTCAAAATAGATCTGCCAGGAAGCAATCTACTTCCGTTCTTCTCCGCAATCTATGTAGGTGCTAATCCTTGGTATAGATATATCCTTGATACCATTACCGGAGGGAATTTCTTGGGTAGCCATACTTTTGATTCTTATAATGCTATGATCGATTTGTTTGGCTCATCCCCTCTTTTGGTTAATGGAACTATGTTAACTTTGGAGCATATAATGCAAAGACTTGAAATTATTGAAAATAAAGTTGCTACCGTAGAGTTAATTGAAAATCTGGATAAAAAGATCCACAACTGATATAGGGCAGAACCCGATGTGGGCGATCTTTCATGTTTGGAGAGAATCCCTACGAGGAACACGAAGAACGAGCGGAAGGACACGAGGAAATCACGGGTAAAACAAGAGAAAGGTCACTCAACCGACAAGAAAATGGTCACACAAGCGCTAGATCGATGAACACATAGAGTAGCACGAGATTCAAGAACAATAAAGGTAAAGATACAAGAGTAGCCGTTCTTCTCCGAGAGGAGGTCTTGATGGGGTCCACCCTAGGAGGGGATCTTGAATCCGCTTGGGGGATCTTCTCCGAAGAGGTCCTGATCTCGAAGGAGAAGTAGCCAAGTGGATGAGCAATGGCTCTCACACTGAAATATGAGCAAATCCAAAGCTAACCTTAACTAGGAGGAGGTGGAGGAGTATATATAGTCATGGGCCACGAAGAGGTAAGTGAAGGGGTACATGGGCTGCGGCCCAACACACTGTGCGCAGACAGGCGTCGGACGTCCGGAGGGTTCCGGTCGTCCGGAGGCTCTGGAAGGTCCGGACGTCTGGTGCTCTTCGGATGTCCGTAGATTCGGCTCGGGCATGCTTCGGTCGGACGTCCGGAGGGGGTCGGTCGTCTGGAGGCTCGCGGGGTCCCGGACGTCCGGTGATCTTCGGATGTCCGCAGATTTGGTTCGGTGGTCGCTGCACGGACGTCCGAGAGGGGCCGGCCGTCCGAGCTCGGAGTCGCCGGACGTCCGGTCCTGGTCGGACGTCCGGCGCTGTAAGCTTCGCCAGCTTCCTCTCTTGGTCCTTGTACTTGGTGTCCTCGCCGTCTGGTCCAATGCTCGTAGCTGTTCCATTGCCTTCCTCTTGGTTCTGGACATGCATAGCACACACGCTTGAGGTAGTAGCCATGTCTCACATGTGGAAAGTGACGATTCGAGAGAAGCGAGTTCACCTTGTGTCCAATGGCGTATGTTCGAGGTCTCGTCATATGTCCACTTGGAGTTTGGAGAGTAGTCGGAGTGTACATGGGGATGCACGTGGGTTGCTCCGCATCATCTCCCCCCCCCTTGGGAAAGATCCGACCTCGGATCGTGATCCTCATCACCATGGAAACGGTTGTCGTAGACGGACTTGTAGTTGGACGAAGTTGAAGACCTGGCGCAATCCAAGTAGTCCAAGGTGTCGCCGGAGTGATAGACATGCAAAAACAGCAAACACGAGCAACACTCGGAAATACAATGGTTAGCGCACACAAAGTGCCCCTCATGTAAGAATGAGTCCGTGCGGCAATATAGTTCGTGACAAAGCGCATGAAGCTTATCAAGATGATCTAGAATGGTTTGCAAAGCATTCATGGGAGCAAAAGCATTCAATGTGCACACAATTGTGTTATGAGTATGGGCAATGCAACCACGGTGCAATATGATGTCATAATGGGATGGTGCATCAAAAGCATGAACATAGCAATGGATGCTCAATATGTGAATGTCATCATGCAATTGATGGTAGGCAATGTGATCATTATGTATGAAGATGCCATCAAGAAAGATCACAACAAATTTGCTAAGGAAGTGAACAAGGTCAAATATCACGGATGACATGGGAATACAAGATGCAACAAGGCAATCATAATGTGTGTCAATCCATGCATAGGGTGCAAACTTGTGGTGAGAATGATATGTCCATCGAGCATGACATGTATGAGCACACTCAACAAATATGGAGATGGTGGTGTACCAATGCTCGATGTCGTGGCATGAGTGGAATTCCAAAGGTGCATCCAAGTCCAAGCGCTCCTCAATGTAAAGGTCCATAGAGCCAATCTCCAATGTCGCTCCTCCGTCCGTGAGATCTATCATGTAGACAACAAGAAGGAAACAACAATGAAAGAGTGACCCATCCAATATGCAAACTTGAGGATGGCTCAAAGGGAAGGAGTTCACCTCAAGAAAGTTCCCAAAGATGTTGGAGTCGTACATCCTGTATGTCTTCACATATCCAATATGTCGCATAATGGCACCGCCTTGTGAAACCTCCAAAATGAAAGAACATGACAAACACTCGGAAAAACAAATGAGGTTAGCGGAAATGCAAAACCTATCATTCGTGTGGTAAGATACCCAACAAGTGTATGCATCATGCTCATCATAAGAAAGTACAAGGGAGCATTTCATAGTATGGAGGCATATGATGCTAGAACAACCAAATACAATAGGCTCAAGTAAACAAGCATGCATCACAAGTAAAGTGTCAAAGTCTCCAAGATCAATAAGCATAGTATGGTTGCACTCAATACAAGTGGATATGAGAGAGGCAACTAATGGACACAAGAGACACTGATCAAGATATATCATGTGAGAGGCATGAACATATATGTCATCAACCCAAGAAAGCGAGTAATAGTGGAACATGGGTGATGCAACATAGCAAGCAATCATAGCGATCAAGTCAAGTAAGCTAGTAGTGCGAAGATGCAACATACTAGATGGAATCAAGGCAAGCATGTCATGTGTGCAAATAGTGGGCATGGATAATTCACATGGCATAGCACAAGCATGAAAGCAAGATATGGGAAAATTATCATCAATGTATTGGCGAGAGGCCATATGTAAATAGCAATGGATCATCATGACTCTCCCAACACAACAAGCATTAATAGCATGGGGCACATGATAAACATGGAAAAAGCAACAAGGATCTCCACCAAGCATGCAACTACACATAGGAGTAACGTAAATCCTGAGTATGCAAGCAAGGGTCACAATTGCATGGCAAAGGCATAGAAGCAAGCATAACATGCAAAGGGAACACGATAGAATGGGCATAAGGTAACAAGTGGTAAATAGCCCAAAGCCGTGTGAGAGCCAAGTAGAAGAGATGCGCGTAGTCCTTGCGCGAAGGAAGCGGTGGTAAGGATAGTCCACGGGATCCCAAAGCATCGTTGCTCTCAAGAGCTCGTTTCGTCAACTCATGGGATTGAGATGTTGACGAGTGTATGTGGGTACCTACACAAAACAAAGACAAAGGAAAAATTGTGTGTGTGTGGTAGATGTACACATCATCCATCATGATGCGCACATGCATGTGTCGGTTAGCACAAAATATCCAATGCTCAAATAAATGAGATGCGTGATATAGAAACATGTCATCCATCATGAGAGGTTTGTTATTATGTATAGCATAATGGAGACTCAAATTGTGTAATGCATCATGAGAAATATGTAGAGCATTGTTATTCATGGGAAGCATATGGTGCACGCAATTATGGGAATAATGCAAAGTATGGGATGAATCAAAATCTCCGAATATGTATGAGGAAACTATGGGGGTGTCCACATGAGCATTAATGGAAACATCACATGGAGAATATTGACAACATCCACAACAATGCATATTTGGTTCCATGTGATCATGGCATGACATAGTAGATGAATTGCGCAAATCATGTAAAGGAAGCATTGCAATATCATCACAAGAAAAGCAAAAGCCAATGACCATCATCTCGTCATCTATGCCATAAGTGCAAATGGGATTTATTTTAATGGGGCATGCATAGTTACTATGTTGAGATTGAAATGATGCAATATGGGAGATCTCACTCATAGCATATGACAAGTTCAATGGATTGTCAAACATGAAGTGATTAATAGAATTTTCACAAGATGTCCTATGGAGCATAGCATCACAACTAGGCAACTCAACATGCTCATCATCATATTCATCATAAATAGGTAAGTCAAGGCATGAAGAAGTGGCACTAACATGAAGCATGGGAATAGGTGGGTCAATATCATGGGAGCAATCGATGGTAAGAGAGTCCACTAGTGGGACAAGAGAAGCACCATCACCTATGTTACCTTTGGAGCGTCGCTCATGTGTTGTAGGTGAGGTGTTGAAGGTCCACTCGTTGTCAACTTCATCTTGATGGAACCATGTGGGGGGTGCATCATCGTCCACCATGGCCATCATCGTCTCCAATGTAGGGATGGACTCATCAAGGATAGGCATGTCGTCATGTAGGAGACCTAGCACCAAAGAAGAAAACACACTAGGAGTAGAGGTTAAGTCGTTAGAAATCATAGCGGCCTCATGTGTCATGTCAACTACCTCACTCACTAAGTGTTGTGGCTCACTCACTCCCTCAAGGATGCTCTCACTCGTATGGTTGGTGGAGTCACTCAAATGGCTCTCAACCTCACCTAGGATGTGTGGCATGCTCTCATGTGTGGGGCTAGTGGTGGTCACACTCATCCTCTCATAGGAAATGCTCTCAATGTCACGTATGGTGGAGTCACTCCTGTCACTCATGGGGTGGTGGCTCTCCTCACATGGCAAATGGGGCATCTCGACATATGTGGGTGCCGGAGAGATGTAGGTGCAAATGTCTCCATGCGCGGTCGCGTAGCTTGACTCGGAGTATGAGTCCAATGTGGGCGTCGGCTTCATGTTGTTGAAGTGGTTCGCGCTCGTCGCCGTGGTCGAAGGGGATGGCCCTTGCTCGACCTTCTTGTCACCATCTTGGTGTGGGAGGCCCATATGATGTGGCACCTCATAGCTCGTCTCCGTGACCGAAGGGAATGTCCCATGCTCGGCCATCTTCCTTGAGGGGCTTCCGAAGATGGAAGTGTCGCCCTCGCTCGTAGGTAGTCGCCTTGGACTTGATGAAGTCGATGTAGGCGAACACGTGGGAAGTAGGCGAAGATGCCGTACGTCCAAAGGCGAAGATGCCTTGAGAACACTTGGCGAAGATGCGAAGTGGTTGATGTAGCCGTAGCGCCGCCTTGGTGGTGCTCGCCTCGCGGTCTTCTCTTGTGCTTATGAAGCTCGACTTGGCGTGTTGGGACTTGTGCATTTGCGCTTGGAGCATCTTCATGAAGATGATGTCGTTGTCGTGCTTGAGCTCGTAGTAGATGTCGTTAAATCGTAAATGCGTGCACATGATGCTTGAGGTGACTTGCCCTTCATGACGATGTTGATCACGAACGTGATGGTGGTCGCCATGTAGATGTGGACGAGGACGATTTGCACTTGCATCTTTTTCGCGCTCCGAAGACTTGTGGCTTGAATGTCGCCGCCTTGAAGATGACGAAGGGTAAGAAGACTTGATCAAGGCCCGAATCTCCTCCATCCTTGCATCTTGCTCCTCTTTGTGTGCGGCAAGCTTCTTGTCGAAGTAGTCCCTTCTCCTTGCTTCGGAGTGATGAATGTTGATGGAGATGTTCTCGATGCGCTCTCGCAATCTTGCTTGTGTGCCTTGCACTTGTCGTTGTAGATCAAGAGAGACGCTTTGGTGATGTAGTTGTTCACGCCGTCGTTGTTGTTGTAGACCGGAGATGAAATGCCTTGCCTATCCATCACAAGACTCGAGCAAATATGAGTGGGAGAAAGAGAAGAACTTATACCAATGTACCTTGACCGATGTTGAAAATGAATCAAGTTCACCCAAATGCGGACAATGAAATAGCACTATTGGTACCAATCCTTGTCGGTTCTCACACCTACACAAGTAAAGCTTATGGAGGAGCTCGGTGAGGATAGTGGCACAAAATTTAATGCAAAATGTTAGCAAGAGTCAATAATGTTGAAAGAGATTCACAAATTCGCAAGTGAAACAAATGGACCAATAGCAAAGAATGGCACACGGAAACACACACACGGATAGATAAATGGGGTCGTGCAACCAAGGAATGAGCACAAAATGTGGAATCCACGAAAACGCTTCGTGTTGCACAACTCAAGAGAGACGCTAGCACGATTGCTCAATAGGCGGATACGACACTTGTGCACAACCTATAAGATGCAAAATGGATAAACTTCTATCCCAAGTATGCTATGTATGTATGGTTCCCGGTGTTTCTCTCAAGATGATCCAAGATGATCGGATATGACAATCTTATATGCAATATGGTATGATGCTATGGCACTTGCTTACAAGTTTCTTTGCTCTCTTTCTTTTGCTTAAAAGCTTTATTTCTTTTTTTTTCTTTGTATGGCCACTTTGCACAATGCACAAACCGAGATAGCAATTGTGTATATGCGGGAACAAACTTGAGACACAATGGATGATATGATACCAATATGATATGGTATGGTATGTAATGGGAGGTATGATCACTAATGTGCACAAGTAACGTTGCCGGCAATACTCAAATGGCTAGTCTCGATAGGCAAGTAACGCAAAATGGGATAAGGGGTTATCAATGCAATTGCAAGGGGAATGTACAATGGTGTCGTCGAGGTTACCGTCCTTGGCGATGATGAGTGGCGGTGTTGTTGATGTATAGCCGTTCCTAGTTAGCCGAAACACCCTAGGAAACGGAAAAACCGCAAACTCAAAATCTCAAAGGCAAATGTCAAATGGTGGTAGCGGAAATGCGGTGGTGGTTTGCACTTGGCAATGCGGAAGTGGAATGATGGGCTATACACGTGTCGGAGTTGAATCACGGTCCCTAAGTAGCCGAAACACCTTAGGAGACACAACTCACAACACAAACAAAATTGGGTTAAGTTGGGTTGGCGGAAGAGTATGGTGGGCAAGCCTATCACGAAGTTACGGTGGTGGTGGTGGTTGATGAAGATGCAACCGTCCCTAAGTAGCCTAAACACCTTAGGAGACTCGAATCACAACTCAAACAACCTCAAATGCAAAGGGGAACAAAATTGGTTAGGTTTCGGAAGTCGGTGGTGGCTATGCGGAGGATGTGGTGGAAGCCCTAGGCAAACTTGCCAAATTTTCAAAAATTTGATGGAGTCAAATGGAGGTGGTAGTATTTTTATGGGAAGGGGGATGTCAATAGCTTCAAAACGAGCTAAAGAACATCAAAATCGGAGTTCGGATGAATTAGTTACGGCCGAAACAAAAATCAGCCGAAATCTGAAACTACAGGTTACGGACGTCCGGAAATGGTCGGACATCCGTAAATTCAGTTCGGGTTAGGGGTTCCGGTCGTCCGGAAAAGGTCGGACGTCCGGTCGTTCCAGGGGCTCCGGACGTCCGTAATACTCCGGTCGTCCGGTGGGTCGGGGTCAACTCGAAAATTGAGATCCGGGACGTGATTTTGGGCGGATTTTTGGGATTTTGGGGTCAAAATTGAAGAGATTTCGTGGATGAAAGATGGGGAAACTTGGGGAAATGCTAGATCCACTCGAGACCAAGCAAATCCATGGATCAAAATCAACAAAACATCATCAAAACTAACAAATCACAAAAAATTTTGGGGCTATTTTTGGTGGGGATTTTCGGATTTAGGCAAGAACACAACAAAATCAAGCTAGAAAAAGAGGGGTAGGGGCTCCAAAAACGTGATGAACGTGGCTCATGATACCATATGATATAGGGCAGAACCCGATGTGGGCGATCTTTCACGTTTGGAGAGAATCCCTACGAGGAACACGAAGAACGAGCGGAAGGACACGAGGAAATCACGGGGAAAACGAGAGAAAGGTCACTCAACCGACAAGAAAATGGTAACACAAGCGCTAGATCGATGAACACATAGAGTAGCACGAGATTCAAGAACAATAAAGGTAAAGATACAAGAGTAGCCGTTCTTCTCCGAGAGGAGGTCTTGATGGGGTCCACCCTAGGAGGGGGTCTTGAATCCGCTTGGGGGATCTTCTCCGAAGAGGTCCTGATCTCGAAGGAGAAGCAGCCAAGTGGATGAGCAATGGCTCTCACACTGAAATATGAGCAAATCCAAAGCTAACCTTAACTAGGAGGAGGTGGAGGAGTATATATAGTCATGGGCCACGAAGAGGTAAGTGAAGGGGTACATGGGCTGCGGCCCAACACACTGTGCGCAGACAGGCGTCGGACGTCCGGAGGGTTCCGGTCGTCCGGAGGCTCTGGAAGGTCCGGACGTCTGGTGCTCTTCGGACGTCCGTAGATTCGGCTCGGGCATGCTTCGGTCGGACGTCCGGAGGGGGTCGGTCGTCCGGAGGCTCGCGGGGTCCCGGACGTCCGGTGATCTTCGGATGTCCGCAGATTTGGTTCGGTGGTCGCTGGCACGGACGTCCGGAGGGGCCGGTCGTCCGGAGCCTGGGAGTCGTCGGACGTCCGGTCCTGGTCGGACGTCCGGCCGCTGTAGCTTCGGCCAGCTTCCTCTCTTGGTCCTTGTACTTGGTGTCCTCGCCGTCTGGTCCAATGCTCGTAGCTGTTCCATTGCCTTCCTCTTGGTTCCTGGACATGCATAGCACACACGTTTGAGGTAGTAGCCATGTCTCACATGTGGAAAGTGACGATTCAGAGAGAAGCGAGTTCACCTTGTGTCCAATGGCGTATGTTCGAGGTCTCGTCATATGTCCACTTGGAGTTTGGAGAGTAGTCGGAGTGTACATGGGGATGCACGTGGGTTGCTCCGCATCAACAACCAAATTACCCCATATGAATTTATCATGAGAGCCACTTATGGATTGCCTACCAAAGATGGCAATACCTAGATCTATCCTTGCTTTTATGCCTAGCTAGGGGCGTTAAACGATAGCGCTTGTTGGGAGGCAACCCAATTTTATTTTTATTTTTTTGCTTTTTGCTTCTGTTTAGGAATAAACATTTGTTCTAGCCTCTGGTTTTATGTGTTTTTATGTTTTAATTAGTGTTTGTGCCAAGTTAAAACCTATAGGATCTTCTTGGATGATAGTTATTTGATCTTGTTGTAATTTCCAGAAACTTTCTGTTCACGAAAACAATTGTTAAAAATCACCAGAATGTGATAAAATACTGATTCCAATTACTGCTGATCAATAAACAAATTGTACAGGTCGTCCAATTTTGGTGGATTTTGTGGAGTTCCAGAAGTTTGCGTTAGTTACAGATTACTACAGACTGTTCTATTTTTGACAGATTCTGTTTTTCCTATGTTGTTTGCTTATTTTGATGAATCTATGGCTAGTAAAATAGTTTATAAACCATAGATAAGTTGGAATACAGTAGGTTTAACACCAATATAAATAAAGAATGAGTTCATTACAGTACCTTGAAGTGGTCTTTTGTTTTCTTTCGCTAACGGAGCTCACGAGATTTCTGTTGAGTTTTGTGTTGTGAAGTTTTCAATTTTTGGGTGAAAGATTTTGATGGATTATGGAACAAGGAGTGGCAAGAGTGATGTAGGGTGGAATCCTATGTGGAGATCTTTCACGTTTTGAGTGGATCCTATGGGGAAACACGAAGAACGAGCGGAAGAGGACGAGGGAAATCACGGGGGAAAACACAAGAGAATCACTCAAACCAACAAGATTCGATTACACATGCGCTAGATCGATGAACACAAGGAGAGATACACGATCCACGATCAACAAAGGACGATACAAGAGGTAACAGGGTTCTTCTCCGTGAGGAGATCTTGATTGTCTTCCCTTGAAGGGGTCATGAATCCACTTGGGGGATCTTCTCCGAAGAGGTCGTGAGCTCCGAGGAGAAGTAACCAAGTGGATGAGCAAGGCTCTCACACAAAATATGAGCTAAACCATTGCTAACCCTAACTAGGAGGATGATGAGGACATCAATACCATTGTTACACCCACAGCCCCTACTGCTACATATACTGGACCAATTACTAGAGCTCGCGCACGCCAATTAAATTATCAGGTACTTTCGTTTCTTGGTAATGATTCTAATGTTCATGAGAATATGATGCTGCCTAAATTGGATACATTTGTTTTGCTTACAAATGAAGGCCCTAGCTTGGAGAAGGATGGACATTGGAGCAAGAACAAGCATGGAGATAATGCCATGCGCAAGGAGAACAAGAACGGAGTTACAAGTGATGATTCTAGGACTTTGAAGCCACCCTAATGAGTGCATGAGGCCTTGGACGAAATATACAAGATGCCACTTCATAATATTCGTCCATAGGCTATTCTAGGTGCTGCATCACCTTATTATTGGGCCAGGCCCATGTAATTTCGAAATACTTAAGTGTAGGCTGTTTTAGAGTCCGTATGTGTGGGAAACAAGAGTTAGGGTTGATTTGGACCCTCCACCAAGGGCCACGAAATTCCCCTCTTCCTCCATATATACAGCCCTTAGGGCACCGTTTAGACCTTGGGTTTTGTTTAGATTAAAAGTTCGCCATAGCTGCAACTTGCATTGCCGTTTGTGTTCCACGACCAAACAAAGGCGTCACAGAACCCCACCTTGATCAATAAAGCTTTCATCTTATATTCGCAATATCCAGATTGCAATCTCAGTTTCTTGCTTGTTCTTCGTTTGCTCGCAGGAAATAGACCCTCGTGGTCAGTTGATCGTGCTCCGGTGTGGTCAATAACCTCTCGGAGTTGGTTTAGCGATTGCTAAGGCGCGACGTCCTCGCACGTTCGTAGTCGGATCGTCAAAGTCGACTTCCTCCAAAGCGAAAACCACATCTCATCGAAAGACGGGACACCTTTGCCTCTGTCAAGTGGTATCAGATTTTCAGGTTGCTCGGTGAGATTTTACAGTTTTTCGAGATTAGATCGAGTCTGTTCTTCATACCTAAAGTCCACGAAAAAGCCACAAAAAAATTAGGGTTAGTTCATCATATCCGAACCAATCTGAGCCTTTGCATAATCTTTTAGGGTTTTTGCTTTGTTGAATTTGCGGTTGCATCGTCGTGTCAAGTTGCTGGTCTTAGAGTCTAGTCTTTTAGAGTTTGAGTTCGGTCATAAGTTGTCACGCCGCCGCCGCACCATCATCATCGCCTTGCCATCTACCACCATTGCTTATCCGCCACCGCTCAATCCGTATCCATATACCACCACCAATCCGTATCCATATACCACCACCGCTACCATATATCACCACCGCTGCAATATACCACCACCATATATCCACCACCAATCCGAGTTCTTCTCATATTAGGTTTGTTTTCGAGATCCATCTCCGTTTAGGCCCAAAATTTTTCGAAAACGCACTTGTCGAAAAAATTTCTGGCTATCCTATTTTTAGGTGTTTCTAAGTGTATTGAGACAGTCGCCGTTATAGAAAGTTTTTTTTGACCCGTTTCCAGTTTTTGGGTCCGGGCAGTCGAAAAAAAAAAATTTTTGGTCGAAAAAATTTCGTGCCCATCCTGTCAGTTTGACCTGGGAAGAGTTTTGAGATACTCGCCATTATAGTGATTTTTCGCAAAAAAAAAAAAAAAAAACAAAAAAGAAAAAAGCAGCGCAAAAAAAAAAGGAGCGAAAAAAAAATTTCCAGAGTGTGCTTTTTCGTTGTTTCCGTGCAGCGCCGTGATTTTGTTAGTGTTCTAGGCTCGCGTCTCTAGCACGGTCTAGCCTAGGACCAGCACAGTACCGTCGTTGAGCGTTTATTCAACTTTGCATTTCTGAATTGATTATTACTGACCCTTTTTGCTACCATATTATAAGCCTTCCTAGCTCCACATACATCTACATCGTGTGTTTGACTCTCCCTGGTAATCGCTCTATCCAAGCTTTGAGAGTTTTGACTACATCGGTTGCCGATCACCGCTTTCTTGCTGGGTAAGAACTGGTAAGAATTTGAGATTTGCTTGACGGTTTGTGACTGTCCACCACACCACCACCACCACTTCCTAGTAGTCTGTCAATCATATTCTTGTGTGTTTCTATTGCTGCTAACCATGGCAGGATCACAAGCCGATTTAGACCGACCGGGAGAACATGACAAACAAAGCGCTACATGATAAGTTTCAACAAATGATGAGTGGGCAGGTGGACGATGTGCTAAATAGATTTGAAGAGGCCATGGAGAAGATAGATGGCATTGAGAAGGCGTTGAAACAAAGCTCGATAACAGGTTTAATGAATTGCTCAAGGCGTCTACCACCACCACCACCGGCTGCACCTAACGCACCTCTACTACAACAACAAGGACTACCTCCACATCGCTGAAACAGCCCTCCACCGAGCTTCCCGTGTCCCTCTTCAGCTGGCCAAGCTGCTGGTGCTCTTGTTGATACTTCAGGGCTCCTGCTGCTGCGGCGGGGAGGATGATTATGTGAGAGCTTACGAGGATGAGGTTGATCAACATCGAATCTGCGTGCAACCACCAGCACCACAACCACCAGTGTCGTCCACATGCAAACAATGGCAATGTTCGGGCTCCCCTTCAGTACGAGATCATGACCATCTCCTAAACTGAAATTGAATATTCCACCATTTGAGGGTAGATATGTTCCTGATATATATCTTACTTGGGAGTTAGAAACTGAACAACGATTTACATGTTTACAATATCCTGAGGAGAGACGTGTTCCTGCTGCTGTTTGTGCTTTCACTAGCTTTGCATGTGTTTGGTGGTCTGAACATTGTGGATTATATCCTGTTCCAGCTAATTGGGCTGCTGATGAGGACATCAATACCATTGTTACACCCACAGCCCCTACTGCTACATATACTGGACCAATTACTAGAGCTCGCGCACGCCAATTAAATTATCAGGTACTTTCGTTTCTTGGTAATGATTCTAATGTTCATGAGAATATGATGCTGCCTAAATTGGATACATTTGTTTTGCTTACAAATGAAGGCCCTAGCTTGGAGAAGGATGGACATTGGAGCAAGAACAAGCATGGAGATAATGCCATGCGCAAGGGGAACAAGAACGGAGTTACAAGTGATGATTTCAGGATTTTGAAGCCACCATAATGGATGCATGAAGCCTTGGACGAAATATACAAGATGCTATTTCATAAATGTCGTCCCGAGGCTATTCTAGGTGCTGCGTCACCTTATTAGTGGGCCAGGCCCATGTAATTTCGAAATACTTAAGTATAGGCTGTTTTTAGAGTCCGTATGTGTGGGGAAACAAGAGTTAGGGTTGATTTCGGACCCCTCCACCAAGGGCCACGAAATTCCCCCCTCTTCCTCCATATATACAGCCCTTAGGGCACCGTTTAGACCTTGGGTTTTGTTTAGATTAAAAGTTCGCCATAGCTGCAACTTCACGCATTTCGCTTTGTGTTCAACGACTGCATAAAAGCGCCACAGAACCCCACCTTGATCAATAAAGCTTTCATCTTATATTCGCAATATCCAGATTGCAATCTCAGTTTCTTGCTTGTTCTTCGTTTGCTCGCAGAAATGCCCTCGTGGTCAGGTTGATCGTGCTCCGGCGTGGTCAATAACCTCTCGGAGTTGGTTTAGCGATTGCTAAGGCGCGACGTCCTCGCACGTTCGTAGTCGGATCGTCAAAGTCGACTTCCTCCAAAGCGAAAACCAACATCTCATCGAAAGACGGGACACCTTTGCCTCTATCAAGTGGTATCAGATTTCCAGGTTGCTCGGTGAGATTTTACAGTTTTTCGTAGTTTAGATCGAGTCTGTTCTTCATACCTAAAGTCCACGAAAAAGCCACAAAAAAAAATTAGGGTTAGTTCATCATATCCGAACCAATCTGAGCCTTTGCATAATCTTTTTAGGGTTTTGCTTTGTTGAATTTGCGGTTGCATCGTCGTGTCTAGTTGCTGGTCTTAGCGTCTAGTCTTTTAGAGTTTCGAGTTCTGGTCATAAGTTGTCACGCCGCCACCGCACCATCATCATCGCCCCTGCCACCTACCACCACCGCTCCGAATCCGTATCCATAGACCACCACCAATCCGTGTCCGTATACCACCACCGATCCATATCCATATACCACCACCGCTGCCATATACCACCACCATATATCCAATCCGAGTTCCTTGCATATTAGGGTTGTTTTCGAGATCCATCTAGTTTCGATTCGTGTTTCCTTGCGGAGTAGGTTTCGAAAAAAGGAGTCCGGAAACCACCCTCCGTTTAGGCCCAAAATTTTTCGAAAACGCACTTGTCGAAAAATTTTCTGGCTATCCTGTTTTTAAGTGTTTCTAAGTGTATTGAGACTTTGGCTCTTATTACACATGAAGAACACGGTGGAGATGATTCTGATCCTGAGACGCAATACATGGCTGCTGAAGATGCTGACAGGTATGAATGTTTAGTTGCTCAACGTGTTTTGAGTGTGCAGGTTACACAAGCCAAGCAAAATCAGAGGCATAACTTGTTCCATACAAAGGGAGTTGTGAAGGAACGTTCTATTCGCGTCATCATAGATGGAGGGAGCTGCAACAACTTGGCTAGCATGGATATGGTGGAGAAGCTTTCTCTCACCACAAGACCACATCCACATCCTTACTACATCCAATGGTTCAACAACAGCGGCAAGGTTAAGGTAACACGTCTTGTTCGTGTGCATTTTAGTATCTCTACATATGCTGATTATGTTGATTGTGATGTGGTACCTATGCAAGCATGTTCCTTATTACTTGGTAGACCATGGCAATTTGATAAAATTCTGTACACCATGGTAGAAACAATCAGTATACTCTTGTTCACAAGGATAAAAATATTACTTTGCTTCCTATGACTCCTGATTCCATTTTGAAAGATGATATTAATAGAGCTAATAAAGCAAAACAGGAGAAAATAAGAGTGAAAAATCAGATTGTGCAAAAGAATTTGAGCAACAAATGAAGCCTAATAATAAACCATCTAATGTTGCTTCTGAAATTAAACTGAAAAGTGCATGTTTATTTGCCACCAAATCTGATATTGATGAGCTAGATTCTAGCAAATCTGTTTGCTATGCTTTTGTGTGCAAAGAGGCATTATTTTCATTCGAGGACGTGCCTTCCTCTTTGCCCCTGTTGTCACTAACATTTTGCAGGAGTTCACGACGTCTTCCCACAAGGCGTGCCACCGGATTACCACCTATTCGAGGGATTGAGCATCAAATTGACTTAATTCCGGTGCATCGCTACCCAACCGTGCACCATACCGTACCAATCCAGAGGAGACGAAGGAGATTATGCGTCAAGTACAGGAGCTGCTCGACAAAGGTTATATCTGCGGATCTCTTAGTCCTTGTGCTGTTCCTATTATACTAGTGCCTAAAAAGGATGGTACGTCACGTATGTGTGTTGATTGTAGAGGCATTAATAATATCACTATTCGTTATCGCCATCCTATTCCTAGGCTAGATGATATGCTTGATGAATTAAGTGGCTCTACAATATTCTCCAAAGTTGATTTGCGTAGTGGATACCATCAAATTCGTATGAAATTGGGAGATGAATGGAAAACAGCATTTAAAACTAAGTTTGGATTATATGAGTGGTTAGTCATGCCTTTTGGGTTAACTAATGCACCTAGTACTTTCATGAGATTAATGAGCGAAGTTTTACGTGCTTTCATTGGACGATTTGTGGTAGTTTACTTTGATGATATACTGATTTATAGCAAATCTTTGGAAGAACATTTGGAACATTTACGTGCTGTTTTTAATGCTCTCGTGATGCACGTTTGTTTGGTAACCTTGGGAAGTGCACCTTTTGCACCGACCGAGTATCTTTTCTTGGCTATGTTGTTACTCCACAGGAATTGAAGTTGATAAAGCCAAGATTGAAGCTATTGAGAGTTGGCCGCAGCCCAAAACGGTCACACAAGTGAGGAGTTTTCTTGGACTCGCTGGTTTCTATAGGCGTTTTGAGAGACTTTAGCACCATTGCTGCACCTCTCAATGAGCTTACAAAGAAGGATGTGCCTTTTGTTTGGGGTACCGCATGGGAAGAAGCCTTCACGGTATTGAAAGATAAGTTGACACATGCTCCTTTACTCCAACTTCCGACTTTAATAAGACTTTTGAGCTTGAATGTGATGCTAGTGGAATTGGATTAGGAGGTGTGTTATTACAAGATGGCAAACCTGTTGCATACTTTTCTGAAAAATTGAGTGGGCCTAGTCTGAACTATTCTACTTATGACAAAGAATTATATGCTCTTGTTCGGACTTTAGAGACATGGCAACATTATTTATGGCCCAAAGAATTTGTTATACATTCGATCATGAATCTTTGAAACATATTAAAAGTCAAGCTAAACTGAATCGTAGACATGCTAAATGGGTTGAATTCATTGAGACTTTCCTTATGTCATTAAACACAAGAAGGGTAAAGAAAATGTTATTGCTTGATGCTTTGTCTCGTCGCTATACTATGCTTTCACAACTTGACTTCAAAATATTTGGTTTGGAGACCATCAAAGATCAATATGTGCATGATGCTGATTTTAAAGATGTAATGCAGAATTGTAAAGAAGGAAGAACATGGAACAAGTTCGTTATTAATGATGGTTTTGTGTTCCGTGCTAACAAGCTATGCATTCCTGCTAGCTCTGTTAGTCTTTTGTTGTTGCAGGAGGCGCATGGAGGAGGATTAATGGGACACTTTGGCGTCAAGAAGACGGAGGATATACTTGCTACACATTTCTTTTGGCCAAAGATGAGACGGGATGTTGAGCGTTTTGTTGCTCGCTGCACTACATGTCAAAAAGCTAAGTCACGACTCAATCCTCATGGTTTATATATGCCTTTGCTGTGCCTAGTGTTCCTTGGGAGGATATATCTATGGACTTTGTTTTAGGTTTACCTCGAACAAAGAAGGGAGGATAGCATATTTGTTGTCGTGGATAGATTCTCTAAAATGGCACACTTTATACCATGTCATAAAAGCGATGATGCTGTTAATGTTGCTGATTTGTTCTTTCGTGAAATTATTCGCTTGCATGGTGTGCCAAATACTATTGTTTCAGATCGTGATACTAAATTTCTTAGCCACTTTTGGAGATGTTTATGGGCTAAGTTGGGGACTAAACTGCTTTTAGTACTACTTGTCACCCCCAAACCGATGGATAAACTGAAGTAGTCAATAGAACATTGTCTACTATGCTTAGGGCTGTTTTGAAAAATAATAAGAAAATGTGGGAAGAATGCTTGCCTCATATTGAATTTGCTTATAATCGCTCATTGCATTCTACTACTAAGATGTGCCCTTTTGAAATTGTGTATGGCTTCCTACCTCGTGCACCTATTGATTTGTTGCCTCTTCCATCTTCGGAGAAGGTTAATTTTGATGCTAAAGAACGTGCTGAATTGATTTTAAAATGCATGAGATAACTAAGGAAAACATTGAGCGTATGAATGCTAAATATAAACTTGCTGGAGATAAGGGTAGAAAACATGTTGTCTTTGCACCGGAGATCTTGTTTGGTTACATTTATGTAAGGATAGGTTTCTAATTTGCATAAATCAAAGCTAATGCCACGTCTTGATGGTCCATTTAAGGTGTTAGAGAAAATAAATGATAATGCATATAAACTTGAGCTGCTGCAGATTTTGGGGTTAGTCCCACTTTTAACATTGCAGATTTGAAGCCTTATTTGGGTGAGGAATATGAGCTTCCGTCGAGGACGACTTCATTTCAAGAAGGGAGGATGATGAGGACATCAATACCATTGTTACACCCACAGCCCCTACTGCTACATATATTGGACCAATTACTAGAGCTCATGACGCCAATTAAATTATCGTGTACTTTCGTTTCTTGGTAATGATTCTAATGTTCATGAGAATATGATGCTGCCTAAATTGGATACATTTGTTTTGCTTACAAATGAAGGCCCTAGCTTGGAGAAGGATGGACATTGAGCAAGAACAAGCATGGAGATAATGCCATGCTCAAGGGGAACAAGAACGGAGTTACAAGTGATGATTTCAGGATTTTGAAGCCACCATAATGGATGCATGAAGCCTTGGACGAAATATACAAGATGCTATTTCATAAATGTCGTCCCGAGGCTATTCTAGGTGCTGCGTCACCTTATTAGTGGGCCAGGCCCATGTAATTTCGAAATACTTAAGTATAGGCTGTTTTAGAGTCCGTATGTGGGGGAAACAAGAGTTAGGGTTGATTTGGACCCCTCCACCAAGGGCCACGAAATTCCCCCTCTTCCTCCATATATACAGCCCTTAGGGCACCGTTTAGACCTTGGGTTTTGTTTAGATTAAAAGTTCGCCATAGCTGCAACTTCGCGCATTTCGTTTGTGTTCAACGACTGCACAAAGCGCCACAGAACCCCACCTTGATCAATAAAGCTTTCATCTTATATTCGCAATATCCAGATTGCAATCTCAGTTTCTTGCTTGTTCTTCGTTTGCTCGCAGGAAACAGACCCTCGTGGTCAGGTTGATCGTGCTCCGGCGTGGTCAATAACCTCTCGGAGTTGGTTTAGCGATTGCTAAGGCGCGACGTCCTCGCACGTTCGTAGTCGGATCGTCAAAGTCGACTTCCTCCAAAGCGAAAACCAACATCTCATCGAAAGACGGGACACCTTTGCCTCTATCAAGTGGTATCAGATTTCCAGGTTGCTCGGTGAGATTTTACAGTTTTCAGTAGTTTAGATCGAGTCTGTTCTTCATACCTAAAGTCCACGAAAAAGCCACAAAAAAAAATTAGGGTTAGTTCATCATATCCGAACCAATCTGAGCCTTTGCATAATCTTTTTAGGGTTTTGCTTTGTTGAATTTGCGGTTGCATCGTCGTGTCTAGTTGCTGGTCTTAGCGTCTAGTCTTTTAGAGTTTCGAGTTCTGGTCATAAGTTGTCACGCCGCCACCGCACCATCATCATCGCCCCTGCCACCTACCACCACCGCTCCGAATCCGTATCCATAGACCACCACCAATCCGTGTCCGTATACCACCACCGATCCATATCCATATACCACCACCGCTGCCATATACCACCACCATATATCCAATCCGAGTTCCTTGCATATTAGGGTTGTTTTCGAGATCCATCTAGTTTCCGATTCGTGTTTCCTTGCCGGAGTAGGTTTCGGAAAAAAAAGGAGTCCGGAAACCACCCTCCGTTTAGGCCCAAAATTTTTCGAAAACGCACTTGTCGAAAAATTTTCTGGCTATCCTGTTTTTAAGTGTTTCTAAGTGTATTGAGACTTTGGCTCTTATTACACATGAAGAACACGGTGGAGATGATTCTGATCCTGAGACGCAATACATGGCTGCTGAAGATGCTGACAGGTATGAATGTTTAGTTGCTCAACGTGTTTTGAGTGTGCAGGTTACACAAGCTGAGCAAAATCAGAGGCATAACTTGTTCCATACAAAGGAGTTGTGAAGGAACGTTCTATTCAAGCGTCATCATAGATGGAGGGAGCTGCAACAACTTGGCTAGCATGGATATGGTGGAGAAGCTTTCTCTCACCACAAGACCACATCCACATCCTTACTACATCCAATGGTTCAACAACAGCGGCAAGGTTAAGGTAACACGTATTGTTCGTGTGCATTTTAGTATCTCTACATATGCTGATTATGTTGATTGTGATGTGGTACCTATGCAAGCATGTTCCTTATTACTTGGTAGACCATGGCAATTTGATAAAAATTCTGTACACCATGGTAGAAACAATCAGTATACTCTTGTTCACAAGGATAAAAATATTACTTTGCTTCCTATGACTCCTGATTCCATTTTGAAAGATGATACTAATAGAGCTAATAAAGCAAAACAGGAGAAAAATAAGAGTGAAAATCAGATTGTGGCAAAAGAATTTGAGCAACAAATGAAGCCTAATAATAAACCATCTAATGTTGCTTCTGAAATTAAACTGAAAAGTGCATGTTTATTTGCCACCAAATCTGATATTGATGAGCTAGATTCTAGCAAATCTGTTTGCTATGCTTTTGTGTGCAAAGAGGCATTATTTTCATTCGAGGACGTGCCTTCCTCTTTGCCCCTGCTGTCACTAACATTTTGCAGAGTTCGCTGACGCCTTCCCACAAGACGTGCCACCGGATTACCACCTATTCGAGGGATTGAGCATCAAATTGACTTAATTCCCGTGCATCGCTACCCAACCGCGCACCATACCGCACCAATCCAGAGGAGACGAAGGAGATTATGCGTCAAGTACAGGAGCTGCTCGACAAAGGTTATATACGCGAATCTCTTAGTCCTTGTGCTGTTCCTATTATACTAGTGCCTAAAAAGGATGGTACGTCGGCAGTGTGTGTTGATTGTAGAGGCATTAATAATATTACTATTCGTTATCGCCATCCTATTCCTAGGCTAGATGATATGCTTGATGAATTGAGTGGCTCTACAATATTCTCCAAAGTTGATTTATGAGTGGATACCATCAAATTCGTATGAAATTGGGAGATGAATGGAAAACAGCATTTAAAACTAAGTTTGGATTATATGAGTGGTTAGTCATGCCTTTTGGGTTAACTAATGCACCTAGTACTTTCATGAGATTAATGAACGAAGTTTTACGTGCTTTCATTGGACGATTTGTGGTAGTTTACTTTGATGATATACTGATTTATAGCAAATCTTTGGAAGAACATTTGGAACATTTACGTGTTGTTTTTAATGCTCTACGTGATGCACGCTTGTTTGGTAACCTTGGGAAGTGCACCTTTTGCACCGACCGAGTATCTTTTCTTGGCTATGTTGTTACTCCACAGGGAATTGAAGTTGATAAAGCCAAGATTGAAGCTATTGAGAGTTGGCCGCAGCCCAAAACGGTCACACAAGTGAGGAGTTTTCTTGGACTCGCTGGTTTCTATAGGCGCTTTGTGAGAGACTTTAGCACCATTGCTGCACCTCTCAATGAGCTTACAAAGAAGGATGTGCCTTTTGTTTGGGGTACCGCATGTGAAGAAGCCTTCACGGTATTGAAAGATAAGTTGACACATGCTCCTTTACTCCAACTTCCTGACTTTAATAAGACTTTTGAGCTTGAATGTGATGCTAGTGGAATTGGATTAGAGGTGTGTTATTACAAGATGGCAAACCTGTTGCATACTTTTCTGAAAAATTGAGTGGGCCTAGTCTGAACTATTCTACTTATGACAAAGAATTATATGCTCTTGTTCGGACTTTAGAGACATGGCAACATTATTTATGGCCCAAAGAATTTGTTATACATTCTGATCATGAATCTTTGAAACATATTAAAAGTCAAGCTAAACTGAATCGTAGACATGCTAAATGGGTTGAATTCATTGAGACTTTCCTTATGTCATTAAACACAAGAAGGGTAAAGAAAATGTTATTGCTGATGCTTTGTCTCGTCAGCTATACTATGCTTTCACAACTTGACTTCAAAATATTTGGTTTGGAGACCATCAAAGATCAATATGTGCATGATGCTGATTTTAAAGATGTAATGCAGAATTGTAAAGAAGGAAGAACATGGAACAAGTTCGTTATTAATGATGGTTTTGTGTTCCGTGCTAACAAGCTATGCATTCCTGCTAGCTCTGTTCGCCTTTTGTTGTTGCAGGAGGCGATGGAGGAGGATTAATGGGACACTTTGGCGTCAAGAAGACGGAGGATATACTTGCTACACATTTCTTTTGGCCAAAGATGAGACGGATGTTGAGCGCTTTGTTGCTCGCTGCACTACATGTCAAAAAGCTAAGTCACGACTCAATCCTCATGGTTTATATATGCCTTTGCTGTGCCTAGTGTTCCTTGGGAGGATATATCTATGGACTTTGTTTTAGGTTTACCTCGAACAAAGAAGGGAGGATAGCATATTTGTTGTCGTGGATAGATTCTCTAAAATGGCACACTTTATACCATGTCATAAAAGCGATGATGTCATTAATGTTGCTGATTTGTTCTTTCGTGAAATTATTCGCTTGCATGGTGTGCCAAATACTATTGTTTCAGATCGTGATACTAAATTTCTTAGCCACTTTTGGAGATGTTTATGGGCTAAGTTGGGGACTAAACTGCTTTTAGTACTACTTGTCACCCCCAAACCGATGGATAAACTGAAGTAGTCAATAGAACATTGTCTACTATGCTTAGGGCTGTTTTGAAAAATAATAAGAAAATGTGGGAAGAATGCTTGCCTCATATTGAATTTGCTTATAATCGCTCATTGCATTCTACTACTAAGATGTGCCCTTTTGAAATTGTGTATGGCTTCCTACCTCGCACCTATTGATTTGTTGCCTCTTCCATCTTCGGAGAAGGTTAATTTTGATGCTAAAGAACGTGCTGAATTGATTTTAAAATGCATGAGATAACTAAGGAAAACATTGAGCGATGAATGCTAAATATAAACTTGCTTTGAGATAAGGGTAGAAAACATGTTGTCTTTGCACCGGAGATCTTGTTTGGTTACATTTATGTAAGGATAGGTTTCCTAATTTGCTAAATCAAAGCTAATGCCACGTGCTGATGGTCCATTTAAGGTGTTAGAGAAAATAAATGATAATGCATATAAACTTGAGCTGCCTCGCAGATTTTGGGGTTAGTCCCACTTTTAACATTGCAGATTTGAAGCCTTATTTGGGTGAGGAATATGAGCTCACGAGGACGACTTCATTTCAAGAAGGGAGGATGATGAGGACATCAATACCATTGTTACACCCACAGCCCCTACTGCTACATATATCGGACCAATTACTAGAGCTCACAAGACGCCAATTAAATTATCGTGTACTTTCGCTTTCTTGGTAATGATTCTAATGTTCATGAGAATATGATGCTGCCTAAATTGGATACATTTGTTTTGCTTACAAATGAAGGCCCTAGCTTGGAGAAGGATGGACATTGAGCAAGAACAAGCATGGAGATAATGCCATGCGCAAGGGGAACAAGAACGGAGTTACAAGTGATGATTTCAGGATTTTGAAGCCACCATAATGGATGCATGAAGCCTTGGACGAAATATACAAGATGCTACTTCATAAATGTCGTCCATAGGCTATTCTAGGTGCTGCGTCACCTTATTATTGGGCCAGGCCCATGTAATTTCGAAATACTTAAGTATAGGCTGTTTTAGAGTCCGTATGTGGGGAAACAAGAGTTAGGGTTGATTTCGGACCCTCCACCAAGGGCCACGAAATTCCCTCTTCCTCCATATATACAGCCCTTAGGGCACCGCTTAGACCTTGGGTTTTGTTTAGATTAAAAGTTCGCCATAGCTGCAACTTCAGCGTGCCGCTTGTGTTCAACGACTGCATAAAGGCGCCACAGTAACCCCACCTTGATCAATAAAGCTTTCATCTTATATTCGCAATATCCAGATTGCAATCTCAGTTTCTTGCTTGTTCTTCGTTTGCTCGCAGGAAATGCACCGTGGTCAGGTTGATCGTGTTCGTGGGTCAATAACCTCTCGGAGTTGGTTTAGCGATTGCTAAGGCGCGACGCCCTCGCACGTCAGAGTCGGATCGCCAAAGTCGACTTCCTCCAAAGCGAAAACCAACATCTCATCGAAAGACGGGACACCTTTGCCTCTATCACAGGGGCCGGAAGTTCCGGCGCCGGAAATTCGGGCAGGTCCGCCTAAGCCGAGAGTTGGCGCGGTGGAGCTGGGCTGGCTTCCGGGCCGGAAGGTCCGGGCGGGTTACGGGCTGCTTCCGCCAACTGTAGTTAGCACGCCTGAAGTTGGTCGGGTCGCTTGAGGTCGGAAGCTCGGGCGGGCCGGAAGTTCCGGGGCCGGAAGTTCCGGCTGTCCAGAGAGTTGACGCCGTTGTTTCTTCTTCAGCCCTGTTCCTTGGCTTGAACGCTGTACCTGATCACGATAGTGTCTCGGACTTAGGTAGTAGCCATGTCTCACCGAAGGAAAAGGGAAATCGAATAGGAGTGATGTCACCGATTGAATAGCACGAGCTCTTGCTCTTGCCATGATAGAGGCTAAGGTGTCCCGCCTTTCGATGAGATGCTGGTTTTCGCTTTTGAGAGAAGTCGACTTTAATGATCCGACCACGAACGCGGCGAAAGTACGCCGCGCTTTAGCAATCGCTAAACCAACTCCGAGAGGTTATTGACCACGCCGAGCACGATCAACCTGACCACGAGGGTCTATTTCGCGCGAGCAAATGAAGAACAAGCAAGAAACTGAGATTGCAATCTGGATATTGCGAATATAAGATGAAAGCTTTATTGATCAAGGTGGGGTTCTGTGACGCTTTGTCCGGTCGCTGAACACAAACGGCACGCGGGTTGCAGCTATGGCTAACTTTAATCTAAACAAAACCCAAGGTCTAAACGGTGCCCTAAGGGCTGTATATATGGAGGAAGAGGGGGGGATTCGTGGCCCTTGGTGGAGGGGTCCAAATCAACCCTAACTCTTGTTTCCCCACACATACGGACTCTAAAAATAGCCTATACTTAAGTATTTCGAAATTACAAGGGCCTGGCCCACTAATAAGGTGATGCAGCACCTAGAATAGCCTCGGACTACATTTATGAAGTAGCATCTTGTATATTTCTTCCAAGGCTTCATGCACCCATTATGGTGGCTTCAAAGTCCTGAAATCATCACTTGTAACTCCGTTTGTTCCCTTGCATGGCATTATCTCCATGCTTGTTCTTGCTCCAATGTCCATCCTTCTCCAAGCTAGGGCCTTCATTTGTAAGCAAAACAAATGTATCCAATTTAGGCAGCATCATATTCTCATGAACATTAGAATCATTACCAAGAAACGAAAGTACCGATAATTTAATTGGCGGCGCGAGCTCTAGTAATTGGTCCAAGATATGTAGTAGTAGGGGCTGTGGGTGTAACAATGGTATTGATGTCCTCATCATCCTCCCTTCTTGAAATGAAGTCGCCCTCGACGGAAGCTCATCTTCCTCACCCAAATAAGGCTTCAAATCTGCAATGTTAAAAGTGAGACTAACCCCAAAATCTGCAGCAGCTCAAGTTTATATGCATTATCATTTATTTTCTAACACCTTAAATGGACCATCAAGACGTGGCATTAGCTTTGATTTGCGCAAATTAGGAAACCTATCTCACGCAAATGTAACCAAACAAGATCTCCAGTGCAAACACAACATGTTTTCTACCCTTATCTCCAAAGAAGTTTATATTTAGCATTCATACGCTCAATGTTTTCCTTAGTTATCTCATGCATTTTTAAAATCAATTCAGCACGCTTCTTTAGCATCAAAATTAACCTTCTCCAAGATGGAAGAGGCAACAAATCAATAGGTGCACGAGGTAGGAAGCCATACACAATTTCAAAAGGGCACATCTTAGTAGTAGAATGCAATGAACGATTATAAGCAAATTCAATATGAGGCAAGCATTCTTCCCACATTTTCTTATTATTCTTCAAAACAGCCCTAAGCATAGTAGACAATGTTCTATTGACTACTTCAGTTTGTTCATCAGTTTGGGGTGACAAGTAGTACTAAAACCAGTTTAGTCCCCAACTTAGCCCATAAACATCTCCAAAAGTGGCTAAGAAATTTAGTATCAAGATCTGAAACAATAGTATTTGGCACACCATGCAAGCTTAATAATTTCACGAAAGAACAAATCAGCAACATTAACAGATCATCGCTTTTATGACATGGTATAAAGTGTGCCATTTTCTAGAATCTATCCACGACAACAAATATGCTATCCTCCCTTCTTTGTTCGAGGTAAACCTAAAACAAAGTCCATAGATATATCCTCCCAAGGAACACTAGGCACAGTGCAAAGGCATATATAAACCATGAGGATTGAGTCGTGACTTAGCTTTTTGACATGTAGTGCAGCGAGCAACAAACGCCAACATCCGGCTCATCTTTGGCCAAAAGAAATGTGTAGCAAGTATATCCTCCGCCTTCTTTACGCCAAAGTGTCCCATTAATCCTCCTCCATGCGCCTCCTGCAACAACAAAAGACTAACAGAGCTAGCAGGAATGCATAGCTTGTTAGCACGGAACACAAAACCATCATTAATAACGAACTTGTTCCATGTTCTTCCTCTTTACAATTCTGCATTACATCTTTAAAATCAGCATCATGCACATATTGATCTTTGATGGTCTCCAAACCAAATATTTTGAAGTCAAGTTGTGAAAGCATAGTATATCGACAAGACAAAGCATCAGCAATAACATTTTCTTTACCCTTCTTGTGTTTAATGACATAAGGAAAGTCTCAATGAATTCAACCCATTTAGCATGTCTACGATTCAGTTTAGCTTGACTTTTAGTATGTTTCAAAGATTCATGATCGTAATGTATAACAAATTCTTTGGGCCATAAATAATGTTGCCATGTCTCTAAAGTCCTAACAAGAGCATATAATTCTTTGTCATAAGTAGAATAGTTCAGACTAGGCCCACTCAATTTCTCGTAAAAGTATGCAACAGGTTTGCCATCTTGTAATAACACACCTCCTAATCCAATTCCACTAGCATCACATTCAAGCTCAAAAGTCTTATTAAAGTCGAAGTTGGAGTGAAGGAGCATGTGTCAACTTATCTTTCAATACCGTGAAGGCTTCTTCCTGTGCGGTACCCCAAACAAAAGGCACATCCTTCTTTGTAAGCTCATTGAGAGGTGCAGCAATGGTGCTAAAGTCTCTCACAAAACGCCTATAGAAACCAGCGAGTCCAAGAAAACTCCTCACTTGTGTGACCGCTTTGGGCTGCGCCAACTCTCAATAGCTTCAATCTTGGCTTTATCAACTTCAATTCCTCGTGGAGTAACAACATAGCCAAGAAAAGATACTCGGTCGGTGCAAAAGGTGCACTTCCCAAGGTTACCAAACAAACGTGCATCACGAGAGCATTAAAAACAGCACGTAAATGTTCCAAATGTTCTTCCAAAGATTTGCTATAAATCAGTATATCATCAAAGTAAACTACCACAAATCGTCCAATGAAAGCACGAAAACTTCGCTCATTAATCTCATGAAAGTACTAGGTGCATTAGTTAACCCAAAAGGCATGACTAACCACTCATATAATCCAAACTTAGTTTTAAATGTTGTTTTCCATTCATCTCCCAATTTCATACGAATTTGATGGTATCCACTACGCAAATCAACTTTGGAGAATATTGTAGAGCCACTTAATTCATCAAGCATATCATCTAGCCTAGGAATAGGATGACGATAACAAATAGTAATATTATTAATGCCTCTACAATCAACACACATACGCCGACGCACCATCCTTTTTAGGCACTAGTATAATAGGAACAGCACAAGGACTAAGAGATTCGCAGATATAACCTTTGTCGAGCAGCTCCTGATTTGACGATAATCTCCTTCGCCTCCTCCGGATTGGTACGGTATGGTGCACGATTGGGTAGCGATGCACCGAATTAAGTCAATTTGATGCTCAATCCTCGAATAGGTGGTAATCCGGTGGCACGCCTTGTGGGAAGACGCCAAACTCCCGCAAAATGTTAGTGACAGCAGGGGCAAAGAGGAAGGCACGCCCTCGAATGAAAATAATGCCTCTTTGCACACAAAAGCATAGCAAACAGATTTGCTAGAATCTAGCTCATCAATATCAGATTTGGTGGCAAATAAACATGCACTTTTCAGTTTAATTTCGAAGCAACATTAGATGGTTTATTATTAGGCTTCATTTGTTGCTCAAATTCTTTTGCCACAATCTGATTTTCACTCTTATTTTTCTCCTGTTTTGCTTTATTAGCTCTATTAATATCATCTTTCAAAATGGAATCAGGAGTCATAGGAGCAAAGTAATATTTTTATCCTTGTGAACAAGAGTATACTGATTGTTTCTACCATGGTGTACAGAATTTTTATCAAATTGCCATGGTCTACCAAGTAATAAGGAACATGCTTGCATAGGTACCACATCACAATCAACATAATCAGCATATGTAGAGATACTAAAATGCACACCTAACAAGACGTGTTACCTTAACCTTGCCGCTGTTGTTGAACCATTGGATGTAGTAAGGATGTGGATGTGGTCTTGTGGTGAGAGAAAGCTTCTCCACCATATCCATGCTAGCCAAGTTGTTGCAGCTCCCTCCATCTATGATGACGCTAATAGAACGCTCCTTCACAACTCCCTTTGTATGGAACAAGTTATGCCTCTGATTTTGCTCAGCTTGTGTAACCTGCACACTCAAAACACGTTGAGCAACTAAACATTCATACCTGCAAGATCTTCAAAGAGCCATGTATTGCGCCTCAAGATCGTAATCATCTCCACCGTGTTCTTCATGTGTAATAAGAGCCAAAGTCTCTTCATCATAGTCACTAGCGACTCATACCCACCATCCTCGTGAGCAATCATCACACGCTGAGATTGGCATTCTCTCGCAAAATGTCCTCTTCCCTTACAACGACGACAAATAATATCACTTGTGTGCCCTGTTGACGCCATGGAAGAAGAAGAGCTCTGTAGGCCCAGCAGTGTACTCTTCGCAGATAGTGGTGGTTGTGCCTGCTTTCTTGTATCACGGTTGGAGGTGGCAGCCGACGGAGGTGCCGTGTAGTAGAACGTGTGGAAGTAGATGATGCACGTGGTGTCCATGATGAAGGTCGACCTGCAGAAAAGTTAGTCCGCGCCAAGGCCTGCGATCCTGCACTTCACGCTCAGCTTTACAAGCAAGATGGAATAATCGAGTGATATTATTATAATCCTTGTAGTCTAGAATGGTCTGAATCTCTATTTAATCCACCCGTAAAACGTGCAAGCATAGCTTCATTCTCCTCAACAATACCACATCTAATCAAGCCAGTTTGTAATTCCTGTAATATTCTTCACCGAATTTTTCCTTGTCTTAAGCGCTGCAATTTTTGAAGTAATTCACGCTGATAATATGGTGGAACCCAACGAGCACGCATAGCAGTTTTCAAAGCAGCCCAAGTAGCTGGAACAGGATATAATCTACAATGTTCGCACCACCAAACACATGCAAAGCTAGTGAAAGCACAAACAGCAGCAGGAACACGCCTCTCCTCGTGATATTGTAAACATGTAAATCGTTGTTCAGTTTCTAACTCCCAAGTAAGATATATATCAGAACATATCTACCCTCAAATGGTGGAATATTCAATTTCAGTTTAGGGAGATGGTCATGATCTCGCACTGAAGGGGAGCCCAACATTGCCATTATTTGCATGTGGACGACCGGTGGTTGTGGTGCTGGTGGTTGCACGTGGTTCGATGTTGATCAACCTCATCCTCATAAGCTCTCACATAATCATCCTCCCCACCGCAGCAGCAGGAGCCACGAAGTATCAACAGCAGCACCAAGCTTGGCCAGTGAAGAGGGACACGGGAAGCTCGGCGGAGGGCTGTTTCATGATGTGGAGGTAGTCCTTGTTGTTGTAGTAGAGGTGCGTTAGGTGCCGCCGGTGGTGGTGGTGGTAGACGCGAGCAATTCATTAAACTTGTTATCGAGCTTTGTTTCGAACGCCTTCTCAATGCCATCTATCTTCTCCATGGCCTCTTCAAATCTATTTAGCACATCTTCCACCTGCCCACTCATCATTTGTTGAAACTTATCATGTAGCGCTTTGTTTGTCATGTTCTCCCAGTCAGTCTCGTCGGCTTGTGATCCTGCCATGGTTAGCAGCAATAGAAACACACAAGAATATGATTCGACAGACTACTAGGAAGTGGTGGTGGTGGTGTGGTGGACGATCACAAATCCGTCAAGCAAATCTCAAATTCTTACCAGTTCTTACCCAGAAGAAAGCGGTGATCGGCAACCGATGTAGTCAAAACTCTCAAAGCTTGGATAGAGCAATTACTGTGGAGAGTCAAACGCACGATGTAGATGTATGTGGAGCTGGGAAGGCTTATAATATGGTAGCAAAAAGGGTCAGCAATAATCAATTCAGAGATGCAAAGTTGAATAAACGCTCAACGACGGTAGATCTTGTCTTTGGTCCTAGGCTAGACCGTGCTAGATACGCGAGCCTAGAACACTAACAAAATCACGGCGCTGCACGTAAACAAGGGAAAAGCACACTCTGGAATTTTTTTTTCGCTTTTTTTTTGCGCTGCCTTTTTTTTCTTTGCGCTGCTCTTTTTTTTTTTTGCGAAAAATCACTATAATGGCGAGTGTCTCAAAACTCTTCCTGGTCAAACCGACAGGATGGGCACGAAATTTTTCGACCAAAAAAATTTTTTTTTCGATTGCCGGACCCAAAAGCTCGAAACGGGTCAAAAAAAACTTTCTATAATGGCGACTGTCTCAATACGCTTAGAAACACCTAAAAATAGGATAGCCAGAAATTTTTTTGACAAGTACGTTTTCGGAAATTTTTTTGACAAGTACGTTTTTTTTTTCTCCGAAACCTACTCCGGAAAGGAAACACGAATCTGAAACTAGATGGATCTCGAAAACAAACCTAATATACAAGGAACTCGGATTGATGGTGGATATATGCTGGTGGTATATGGCAGCGGTGGTGGTATATGGTAGCGGTGGTGGTATATGGATACGGATTGGTGGTGGTATATGGATACGGATGATGGTGCGGCGGCGGCGTGACAACTTATGACCAGAACTCGAAACTCTAAAAGACTAGACTCTAAGACCAGCAACTTGACACGACGATGCAACATAAATTCAACAAAGCAAAAACCCTAAAAAGATTATGCAAAGGCTCGATTGGTTCGGATATGATGAACTAACCCTAATTTTTTTTGGCTTTTTCGTGGACTTTAGGTATGAAGAACAGACTCGATCTAATCTACGAAAAACTGTAAAATCTCACCGAGCAACCTGAAAATCTGATACCACTTGATAGAGGCTAAGGTGTCCCGTCTTTCGATGAGATGCTGGTTTTCGCTTTTTGGAGGAAGTCGACTTTGACGATCCGACTACTGAACGTCTTGAGGACGTCCGCGCTTTAGCAATCGCTAAACCAACTCCGAGAGGTTATTGACCACGCCGAGCACGATCAACTCGACCACGAGGGTCTGCTTCTCGCGAGCAAACGAAGAACAAGCAAGAAACTGAGATTGCAATCTGGATATTGCGAATATAAGATGAAAGCTTTATTGATCAAGGTGGGGTTACTGGACGCCTTTGTCCAGTCGTTGAACACAAACGGCATGCAGCGAAGTTGCAGCTATGGCGAAATTTTAATCTAAACAAAACCCAAGGTCTAAACGGTGCCCTAAGGGCTGTATATATGGAGGAAGAGGGGAATTTCGTGGCCCTTGGTGGAGGGGTCCAAATCAACCCTATCTCTTGTTTCCCCACACATACGGACTCTAAAATAGCCTATACTTGTGTATTTCGAAATTACAAGGGCCTGGCCCACTAATAAGGTGACGCAGCACCTAGAATAGCCTCGGGCGACATTTATGAAGTAGCATCTTGTATATTTCGTCCAAGGCTTCATGCACCCATTATGGTGGCTTCAAAGTCCTGAAATCATCACTTGTAACTCCGTTTTGTTCCCTTAGCATGGCATTATCTCCATGCTTGTTCGCTCCAATGTCCATCCTTCTCCAAGCTAGGGCCTTCATTTGTAAGCAAAACAAATGTATCCAATTTAGGCAGCATCATATTCTCATGAACATTAGAATCATTACCAAGAAACGAAAGTTCCTGATAATTTAATTGGCGTGCGCGAGCTCTAGTAATTGGTCCAGTATATGTAGTAGTAGGGGCTGTGGGTGTAACAATGGTATTGATGTCCTCATCATGTCATGGGTCCACTTGGAGCTTGGATAGTTGATGGAAGGTCCATGGGGATGATAGAGGCGAGGGTGTCCCGATCTTTCGATGAGATGATAACTATCGATTTGGTGGAGTCGACTTTGACGATCCGACTACAAACGTGCACGACGTTGCGCCTTAGCAATCGCTAAACCAATCTCCTGAGGTTACTAACGATGCCGAAAGCATGATCAGCCTGACCACGAAGGTCTATTCCTGCAAGCAATCGAAGAACGAGCAAAAATATGATAAAGCAATCTGAATATTGCGAATATATATGAAGTATTTATAATGGTGGGGATCCGTAAGCGGTCTTGGTCTGGTCGTTGGACACAAACGAAGTACACGAAGTTGCAATGGCTAACTTTTAACTAAACAAATCCCAAGGAAAAAGCTACTAGATGGATCTACTTATATAGGAGCAAGGGATGGCGGCCAAGGAGGTGGGAGGACGTCCCAAGGCAGCCTAACACTAACCCTAGGTCGTACAAGGCCAATGGGCCCAAGTGGAGGTGACGTAACACCTTTGGACTTGTAGTTTGACTCGGATTCTGCTGCAAAGATCAGATTGTTTCGTCCATAACTCAATGCTCCGGACGGATTTTAAGGTGATTCCAATTGGGTTGGAAAATGCACGAAATCTATTTTCCAACAAAAAAGAATCAACCAATTTGGAGTCTGTATGAAAAAGTTATTGACGTTTTGAGTCAGGTATGTCTGCAGAGTCCGAATCTGAGTCCGAACGTGAGAGACTTGGACTCTATCTTCTCTTGGGCCAAAAGTGACGTGAGAGAACTTTTTGAACAGCAGGTAAACATCTCTTTCTCCCTTATCTTCATATGTGGATTGTACAAATGTCCCATACACCTGCAATTAGACATGGCACAAAAGTTTGTGAAGTATTTTTGTCCTGGATGACATAAATAAATTATTGCATAGTTTGCATTAGAAATCACCTCACAAATATACATGTATGCAATATTTTTGGTCGTATCCAAGGTAATCATGTCCTCATCAGGGGATGACCGAAGGATGCTCCGCATCATATCCCCCCCCCCTTGTGAAAGATCCGACCTCGGATCAAGATCTTCATCACCATGGTACGGCGCGAGGTCCTTGATGTTGAAGATGTCGCTCACATTGTACTTGTCTCGTGGTACGTCGATCTTGTAGGCGTTTTCGTTGTAGCGTGCTAGCACCTTGAAAGGTCCATCGGCTCGAAGGAGAAGCTTGGACTTGCGTTCGTTGGGGAAGCGGTACTTGCGAAGGTGTAGCCACACTAGATCACCAATGTTGAAGACCATGGGTTGCTTGTTGACGTTGAGCTTGGTCGCTAGTCGTTGTACTTGGCGCTCGATGGTTTGTCTTGTATCCTCATGCATCTTCTTGATGTAGCTTGCCCGTGCACTTGCATCCATGTTGGTGCGCTCTTGTAGAGGAAGTGGTAGAATGTCCAATGGTGACAACGGGTTGAAGCCGTAGACGATCTCGAGGGGGACTTGCCGGTAGTCGAGTGTGTTGCGCGATTGTAGGCGTACTCCGCGATTGTAGACATGCCTCCCACTCCTTGATGTTCTTCTTGATCAAGACGCGAAGTAGAGTGGAGAGTGTGTGGTTCGTCACCTCCGTTTGGCCGTCGGTTTGAGGATGGTATGCGGATAAGAACAAGAGCTGGATTCCGAGCTTGGCGCATAGGGTCTTCCAAAAGTAACTCAAGAACTTGACGTCACGATCGGAGACGATTGTCTTTGGTACTCCATGGAGTCGCAAGATTTCCCTACAAAAGAGATATGCAATATGTGAAGCATCGTCTATCTTGTTGCAACGAACGAAATGTGCCATCTTGGAAAATCTATCCACAACAACAAACACAGAATCCTTTCCATTTTGAGTTCTAGGCAAACCAAGTACAAAATCCATGCTAATGTCTTCCCAATGTTGATAAGGGATAGGAAGGGGCATGTAAAGACCATGAGATCGAGCTTTAGACTTAGCTTTGCGGCATGTAGAGCATCGGTTGGTGAAGCGTGAGACGTCGCGGAACATCTTGGGCCAAAAGTAGTTCTTGGAGAGCGTGGCAAATGTCTTGTCGCGTCCAAAGTGTCCCATGAGGCCGCCTCCATGAGCCTCTTGCAAAAGGAGCAAACAAAGAGAAGACTCAGGAATGCATAGTTTGTTAGCTCTCATAAGATAAGCATCCTTGATATAGTATTGTTCCCAAGACGTATGCGTCAAACTCTTGGCATAAGGAATAGCAAAAGATGGGTCATTAGCATACAAGTCTTTTATGTGCTCAAAGCCAATAACATTCAGCTCAAGTTTAGTGAAAAGCGTGCATATGCGTGAAAGTGCATCGGCAACTACATTTTCCTTACCCTTAATGTACTTAATGACATAAGGAAAAGATTCAATAAATTCACTCCATTTGGCATGACGCTTGTTCAACTTAGTTTGGCCTTTTAAGTACTTAAGAGTTTCATGATCGGTATGGATGACAAAATTCGTGAGGTCTAAGGTAATGTTCCCAAACATGTAGCACACGCACTAGAGCATATAATTCCTTGTCATAGATGGGATAGTTAAGTTGAGCACCGAAGAGTTTTTCACTAAAATATGCAATTGCTCATTTTTCTTGCATCAAAACTCCGCCAATTCCGGTACCACTTGCATCACAATGAACCTCAAAAGTTTTTTCAAAATTGGGCAAAGCAAGAATCGGAGCATGAGTAAGCAAAGACTTGAGCTCATGAAAAGCGGTGGATTGCAAAGATCCCCAAACAAAAGGAGTATTCTTCTTACTCAAGGCATGCAAAGGAGCGGCAATTGTGCTAAAGTTTTTCACAAAGCGACGATAAAAACCTGCAAGACCAAGAAAGCTACGCACTTGTTGCAAATTGGTGGGTTGGGGCCAAGTTTTAATTGCTTCAATTTTAGATTCATCAACATGGACACCCTTTGAGGATACTACAAAACCCAAGAAAACCACTTTGTCAACACCAAATGTGCATTTTTTTCATGTTTGCATAAAGACTTTCCTTGCGAAGGGTTTGCAAAACAGCCCTAACATGATCAAGATGTTCTTTCATGGTTTTGCTAAACACAAGAATATCGTCGAAGTAAACCACAACAAAGACTCCAATATAAGGGCGAAGCACATGATGCATAAGATGCACGAAAGTACTGGGAGCCTCCGATAGACCCATAGGCATCACTAACAACTCATACAAGCCAAATTTGGTTTTGAAAGCCGTTTTCCATTCATCACCCTCTTGTATGCGAATTTGATAATAGCCACTTTTAAGATCAATTTTTGAGAAAAAGTTGGCTCCACTAAGTTCATCAAGCATATCATCTAAGCGAGGAATGGGATGCCTATAGCGAACGGTAATAGCATTTATAGGTCTACAATCGGAACACAAGCGGAAACTTCCATCGGGTTTAGGCACAAGTATAACGGGAACGGCACAAGGGCTTAAGCTTTCACGTACATGACCGTTGTCGATGAGTTGTTGTACTTGCCTTTGAATTTCCTTGGTTTCTTCGGGATTGACTCGGTATGGAGCTTTGTTTGGTAGAGGCGCTCCGGGGATGAGGTCGATTCGATGTTCAATGCCTCGAAGAGGAGGTAGACCCGGAGGTAGGTCATCGGGAAAATGAAACACTAAAGGTAGCTCATGAGATGTGTTAGTTGTTGGCTCTCCATTCTTGCACACAAGGACAAAGTGCATCACACTAGATGGGTTCTCACACACTTCTCTCATCTCACTTTTGGTGGCAAATAGGATGAGGTTTTTCTCTCTAGGCGAAGAGGCGCTCAAGTTTGGCTTGTGGCTCTCACTCACTTATTGGTGGATCACTTTCTCACTCTTCTCCCCATGATGTGTGGATTGCTTGTCGGCTAACACTTGACTAGGAGACGTAGGTCGTAGCACATATTCCTTCCCTTTCATCTTGAAGCTATAGTGATTGGTACGCCCGTTGTGGAAGACACCACGGTCGAATTGCCATGGTCGACCAAGAAGGAGGTGGAAAACGGTCATTGGGACCACATCACACTCCAAAGCCTCCTCATATGCACTGATTTTGAAGGAGACTTGGACCGTATGCTCGACTCGTATAGTGCCGGAGTCACTTAGCCATTGAACCTTGTATGGATGCGGGTGCTTCCTCTTGACCAATTGAAGCTTGGAGCATAGTTCTTCACTTGCCAAGTTGTGGCAACTACCTCCGTCGATGATGACCTTGACGGATCTCCCCTTGATGCCGGCCTTTGTGTGGAAGATGTGGCATCTTTGGTCGTCTTCTTGTTGATGTTGAGGAGTTAAGACCTTGGAGACCATGAGAGCGGGGCTCGAATCCTCATCACAAAAGACTTGATCATCTTCATCTTCGTTCAGTCGTCGTTGCATGGCCGCTTGCTCAAGAGCTTCCATCTCCTCTTCACTCATTGAATCATAGGTGCCATCGTCGTTGAGGATCATGGTGCGCTTGTTGGTGCATTCGTAGGACTTGTGGCCTCGGCCTCCGCAAGTGAAACACTTGAAGGAGCTTGTCTTGACGGTCTCATCGTTTGGAGTAGATTATGAAGCACGCGTGATGTAGGGCGGAACCCTATGTGGACGATCTTTCACGTTTGGAGAGGATCCCTACGAGGAACATGAAGAACGAGCGGAAGAGCACGAGGGAAATCACGGGGAAAACACAAGAGAATCACTCAAACCAACAAGATTTGATTACACATGCGCTAGTTCCAAGAACACGTAGAGATCACACGGTCCAAATCCAACAAAGGACGATACAAGAGGTAACCGATTCTTCTCCGTGAGGAGGTCTTGATTATCTTCCCTTGAAGGGGTCTTGAATCCGCTTGGGGGATCTTCTCTGAAGAGGTCCTGAGCTCCGAGGAGAAGTAACCAAGTGGATGAGCAAGGCTCTCACACAAAATATGAGCTAAACCATTGCTAACCCTAACTAGGAGGAGGTGGAGGAGTATATATAGTCTTGGGCAACGAAGGGGTAAGTGGGGGATACATGGACTCGGTCCAATACACTATGCGCAGACAGGCGTCGGACGTCCGGAGGGTTCCGGTCGTCCGGAGGCTCGGGAAGGTCCGGACGTTCGGTGCTCTTCGGACTTCCGTAGATTCGGCTCGGGTGCGCTTCGGTCGGACGTCCGGAGGGGGCCTGTCGTCTGGTGCCTGGAGTTCGTCGACGTCCGGTCCTGGTCGGACGTCCGGCCGCTGTAGCTTCGGGCAGCTTCTTCTCTTGGTCCTTGTATTTGGTGTCCTCGCCGTCTTGTCCAATGCTCGTAGCTGTTCCATGGCCTTCCTCTTGTGATGTAGGGTGGAACCCTACGTGGATGATCTTTCACGTTGGAGCGGATCCTACGGGGAATCACGAAGAACACGCGGAAGAACAAGAGGGAAACACGGAGGAAACAAGAGAGAAATCACGAAACCAACAAGAGATCAATCACACAAGTGCTAGATCACCGATCACATAGAGTGGCACAAGATTCAAGATCAACAAAGGAAAGATACAAACGGTAGCCGTTCTTCTCCGTGGGGAGGCCTTGATGGGGTCCACCCTAGAAGGGGGTCTTGAATCCGCTTGGGGGATCTTCTCCGTAGAGGTCCTGATCTCCGAGGAGAAGTTGCCAAGTGGATGAGCAAAGGCTCTCACACAAGATTATGAGCTAATCCAATGCTAACCCTAGAAAGAGGAAGGGGATGAAGTATATATAGTCTCGGGGGCGAAGGGGTACATGGGACTTGTCCCGGATACACTGCACGCAGGCAGGGGAGGCCGGATGTCCGGGCGTCGGGCCGGATGTCCGTGCCTTCGCGAGGCACCAGATGTCCAGGCTGGGACGACCAGTTCTGCCGAATCAGGAGAGGGGTGCCGGATTTCCGGGCTTCAGGCCGGATATCCTGGCTGTGGGGCGGATGTCCGGGCTTGGACGCCGGATGTCCGGGCCCTGTAGACTTGGGCAACTTGGCTGATGCAGAGGTGGAAGCTCCAGGGGCCGGATGTCCGGGGTCATGGCCGGATGTCCGGGGCCTGGAAGGTGATTTTGCCCGTTTCCGTTGGTTCTCTTCATCCATGGACTTGGCGGCTTGTCCGTCTTCACGTGCACCCTCGGGAGGTTCCCCTTGACACCTAATCATGCATAGCATATCAGACTTAGGTAGTAGCCATGTCCCGAGTGGATCATATGCGATATCAATAAGGAAGGAGGTCACCTCGTTCTCGAGAGCTCTAGCTCTAGCTCGTGTCATGGGTCCTCTTGGCTCTTGATGAGACGGTCGTGGATGCATGGGGATGATCGTGGGATGCTCCGCATCATCTCCCCCCCCCCCCCTTGGGAGAGATCCGACCTCGGATCAAAAGCTTCATCTCCATGGAATGGTGCGAGGTCCTTGACGTTGAAGATGTCGCTCATGTTGTATTTGTCTCGAGGTAGGTCGATCTTGTAAGCGTTATCGTTGTAGCGTGCTAACACCTTGAAAGGTCCATCGGCTCGAGGGAGAAGCTTGGACTTGCGTTCTTTGGGGAAGCGGTCCTTGCGAAGGTGTAGCCACACTAGATCACCAATGTTTAAGACGATGGGTTGCTTGTTGGCGTTGAGCTTGTTTGCTTGACGTTGTACTTGGCGCTCAATGGTGTGCCTTGTATCTTCGTGCATCTTCTTGATGTAGCTTGCTCGTTCACTTGCATCAATGTTGGTGCGCTCTTGGAGAGGAAGTGGTAGAATGTCCAATGGGGACAACGGGTTGAAACCGTGAGACGACCTCGAAGGGGACTTGCGGTAGTTGAATGTCTTGCACGATTGTAGGCGTACTCGGCGATGGGTAGACATGCTTCCCACTCCTTAATGTTCTTCTTGATCAAGACACGAAGTAGAGTGGATAGTGTGCGGTTCGTCACCTCCGTTTGGCCGTCGGTTTGAGGATGGTATGCCGAGGAGAACAAGAGCTTTATTCGAGCTTGGCGCATAGGGTCTTCAAAAGTAACTCAAGAACTTGACGTCACGATCGAGAGGCGATTGTCTTTGGTACGCCATGGAGTCGCAAGATTTCCCTACAAAAGATATTTGCAACATGTGAAGCATCGTCTATCTTGTTGCAAGGAATGAGATGTGCCATCTTAGAAAATCTATCCACAACAACAAACATGGAATCCTTGCCATTTTGAGTCCTAGGCAAACCAAGTACAAAATCCATACTAATGTCTTCCCATGGTTGATATGGAATAGGAAGAGGCATGTAAAGACCATGAGATTGAGCTTTAGACTTAGCTTTGCGACATGTATAGCATCGGTTGGCGAAGCGTGAGACGTCGCGGAACATCTTGGGCCAAAAGTAGTTGTTGGAGAGCGTGGCGAATGTCATGTCGCGTCCAAAGTGTCCCATGAGTCCGCCTCCATGAGCCTCTTGCAAAAGGAGCAAACGAAGAGAAGACTCGGGAATGCAAAGTTTGTTAGCTCTCATAAGATAACCATCCTTGATGTAATATTGTTCCCAAGAAGTATGCGTCAAACACTTAGCATAAGGAGACGCAAAAGATGGATCATGCTCATACAAGTCTTTTATATGCTCAAAACCAATAACACTCAACTCAAGTTGAGTGACAAGCATGCATATGCGTGAAAGCGCGTCGGCAACTACATTTTCTTTACCCTTAATGTACTTTATCACATAAGGAAAAGATTCAATGAATTCACTCCATTTTGCATGTCGTTTGTTCAATTTAGTTTGACCTTTGAGGTATTTAAGCGTTTCATGATCGGTATGGATGACAAACTCATGAGGTCTAAGGTAATGTTCCCAAACATGTAGCACACGCACCAAAGCATACAATTCTTTGTCATAGATGGGATAATTAAGTTGAGCACGGATAGTTTTCACTAAAATAAGCAATGGCTCGTTTTCTTGCATCAAAACTCCGCCAACTCCGGTACCACTTGCATCACAATGAACCTCAAAAGTTTTGTCAAAATTGGGCAAAGCAAGAATCGGAGCATGAGTAAGCAAAGACTTGAGCTCATCAAAAGCGGTTGATTGCAAAGTTCCCCAAACAAAGGGAGTATTCTTCTTACTCAAGGCATGCAAAGGAGCGGCAATTGTGCTAAAATCTTTCACAAAGCGACGATAAAAACACGCAAGACCAAGAAAACTTCGCACTTGTTGCAAATTGGTGGGTTGGGGCCAAGTTTTAATTGCTTCAATTTTAGATTCATCAACATGGACACCCTTTGAGGATACTACAAAACCCAAGAAAACCACTTTGTCAACGCCAAAAGTGCATTTTTTCAAGTTGGC
The DNA here is from genome assembly GCA_021605205.1 of Aegilops longissima. Lineage (NCBI taxonomy): Eukaryota > Viridiplantae > Streptophyta > Magnoliopsida > Poales > Poaceae > Aegilops > Aegilops longissima. Next base: position 19,150 of record JAHIAM010001084.1, on the reverse strand, counting down.
ATAAAGGCTTTCCTTGCGAAGAGTTTGCAACACAGATTTTACATGATTGATGTGCTCTTTCATGGTTTTGCTAAACACAAGAATATCATCAAAGTAAACCACAACAAAGACTCCAATGTAAGGACGAAGCACATGATGCATAAGACGCACGAAAGTACCGGGAGCCTCCGAAAGACCCATAGGCATCACTAACCATTCATATAAACCAAATTTGGTTTTGAAAGCAGTTTTCCATTCATCACCCTCTTGTATGTGGATTTGATAATAGCCACTTTTAAGGTCAATTTTTGAGAAAAAGTTGGCTCCACTAAGTTCATCAAGCATATCATCTAAGCGAGGAATGGGATGCCTATAGCGGACGGTGATCGCATTGATAGGTCTACAATCGGAACACAAGCGAAAACTTCCATCGGGCTTAGGCACAAGTATAACGGGAACGGCACAAGGGCTTAAGCTTTCACGTACATGACCGTTGTCGATTAGTTGTTGTACTTGCCGTTGAATCTCCTTGGTTTCTTCGGGATTGACTCGGTATGGAGCTTTGTTTGGTAGAGGCGCTCCGGGGATGAGGTCGATTCGATGCTCAATGCCTCAAGAGGAGGTAGACCCGAGGTAGCTCATCGGGAAAACATCTTGAAATTCCTGCAAAGAGATTGAAACACCAAAGGTAGCTCTGAATGGTGTTAATTTTGGTTCTCCATCCTTGCACACAAGGACAAAGTGCATCACACTCGATGGGTTCTCACACACTTCTCTCATCTCACTTTTGGTGGCAAATAGGATGAGGTTTTTCTCTCTAAGAGTCGCCAAATTTGGCTTATGGCTCTCACTCACTTTTGGGTGGATCACTTTATCGTTCTTTTCTCTATGATGTGTGGCTTGCTTGTCGGCTATCACTTGACTAGGAGACATAGGTCGTAGCACATATTCTTTCCCTTTCATCTTGAAGCTATAGTGATTGGTACGCCCATTGTGTATGACACCACGGCCGAATTGCCATGGTCGACCAAGAAGTAGGTGACAAACGGTCATTGGGACCACATCACACTCCAAAGTGTCTTCGTATGCACCAATTTTGAAAGAGACTAGAACCGTATGCTCAACTCGTATAGTGCCGGAGTCACTTAGCCATTGAACCTTGTAAGGGTGCGGGTGCTTCTTCTTTACCAATTGGAGCTTGGAGCATAGTTCTTCACTTGCCAAGTTGTGGCAACTACCTCCATCAATGATGACCTTGATGGACCGTCCATTGATGCCGTCTTTTGTGTGGAAGATATGGCGTCGTTGGTCTTCTTCTTGTTGATGTTGAGGAGTCAAGACCTTGGAGACAATGAGAGCGGGGCTCGAATCCTCATCACAAAAGACTTGATCATCTTCATCTTCGTTCACTCGCCGGTGCATGGCCACTTGCTCAAGAGCTTCCATCTCCTCTTCACTCATGGAGTCATATGTGCCATCGTCGTTGAGGATCATGGTGCGCTTGTTGGTGCATTTGTATGTATGACTTGTGGCCTCGGCCGCCGCAAGTGAAACACTTGAAGGAGCTTGTCTTGATGGTCTCATCGGTCGGGGTAGAGGATGAAGCACGCGGCTTGAGGTTGCTTGTAGTAGGAGGAGGACGACTTGAACTTGCCGAAGTATTCTTGTAACTTGACTTGTCGTCGTTTGTTGAAAAAAGCTTGGTCGAAGTAGATGTTGGAGTAGTCGTCGAAGCTTGGTTGTTGGAGAAGCCATTGGTCTTGGATGAGTACTTGGCGTACTTGAAGTCATCTTGCACTTGGCGTTCCGCCTTTGTAGCTTGATGCACGAGCTCAATGAGGGTTGAGTATGGTTGGAAGTCGGCGATCTTCTTGATGGGATGATTGAGTCCATTCAAGAAACGTGCCATAGTTTGCTCATCATCTTCTTTGACATTGGCTCGAATCATGGCTATCTCCATTTCCTTGTAGTATTCTTCAACACTCTTTGTTCCTTGCTTGAGTAGTTGGAGATTCTTGAAGAGGTCGCGGTTGTAGTAGGTTGGCACAAAACGTGCTCGCATGACATCCTTCATTTGAGCCCAAGTGGTGATTGGAGGTTCACCTCTTGCTTGACGTCGCTCAATGATTTGTTCCCACCATATGAGCACATAGTCTTGGAACTCAAGTGATGCCATAGCGATTTTCTTCGCTTCATCGTAGTTGTGCAACCGGAAGATTTTGTCAACCTTCAATGCCCATGAGAGGTAGTCTTCGGGGTCATTGCTTCCATCGAACTTGGGCATGGTGAATTTTAGCTTGCCATAGCGTTGCTCTTCATTGTGTTGTTGGCGATGTTGATGATGACGTCCTTGATGTGGATTGTAATCGTCTTCATGTTGCTCTTGGCGCGGAGGAAGACCATGATCAACTAGCCCTTGTTGAACTTGAGGTTGGGGTGGAGCTTGACGAGCTTGTGGAGGGGCTTGAGGAACTTGACGTTGTACATGAGGTTGGTAGTTCCTCTCTTGGATTTCATCTCGAAGGGCTTCTTCTTGAAGGGCACGTTGCGCCTCAAGAGCTTGCGCCTCACGTTGTTGTTGTTGAAGACGTTGAGCCTTGGCGTCTTGTTCTTCTTGGTGAAGACGTGCTCGTTCTTCCTCTTTTTGTCGACGAAGACGTTGTCGTTCTTGAGCTTGAGCAAAAGCCTCTTGGTTTGATTGAGGACGAGGAACTTGATCATCAACTTGCTCTTGTGAATGCTTGTCATGTAGCGGGTTGCGAGATGCATGATGGTCTTGACGAGCGGCACGACGAAGAGTGTTCGAAGTAGGTGTACTTGAGTCGTAGAAGGTGTCGTCGGAGTGTCGACTCGAGCGGCTCCGTCTTGATGATGAAGAAGTTGAATGATGCCGGTTTCTCATCAAAGCGCGTATCTCGTCCATTCTTGCATCGTTCTCTTGCTTGTGAGCGTCGAACTTGTTGTCGAAGTAGACTCTTGTACGTTGCTTGGAGAGTCGCAAGTCGGTGGCGAGGTTGTCGATGCGGTCGCTCATTGCTTGTTGTTCTTGGTGCAACGCTCGTTGTGCACCAAAGAGGTGGCTCTTGGTGACGTATGATGACATGTCGTCGTCTTGCTCGATGAAGAGTGGGTTGGTAGAGGTTCTTGGCCTATCCATCATTCCAAGCAAAATGTGAGTGGTAGAACGGAAAAGAATTTATATCAATGTACCTTTGACCGATGTTGAAGATGAATCAAGTTCACTCAAATGCGGACAATGAAATAGCACTCTTGGTACCGATTCTTGTCGGTTCTCACACCTACACAAATAAAAGCTTATGGTGGAGCTCGGTTAGGATGGTGGCACAAAATTTGATGCAATTGTAAGTGAGACTCAATAATGTTGGAAATGATTCACAAAATTGTAAATGCAACAAGTAGACCAATAGCAAGATATGGTACACGGAAACACACACGCAAATAGATAATATGGGGTTATGCAACCAAGGATGAGCCAAAATGTGGAATTCACCAAGATGCTCTTTTGCACAACACTAGGAGACGCTAGCACGATTGCACAATAGGCGGATCTGAACTTGTGCACAACCTACTAAGCAAAAATGCAACGACTTCTATCCCAAGTATGCTATATGTATGGTGTTTCGATGTGTTGATCCAAGATGATCAAGTATGACAATCTTAATGTTGTATGATGCTATGGTTCTTGCTCATAAGCTCTTTGCTTATCTTTCTCTCTTTGCTTAAAAGCTTGATTGGCTCTTTCTCTTTTGAGCTCTTTTCTCATGCAAAACTTCATGAACCAAGATAGCAATTGTGTATGCGATGACAACTTTGTGACACACAAGTTTATGCTAAGATATGCACCACTTTGGTATGGTATGTATGCTATGGAGTATGATCACTAATGTGCACAAGTCACGTTGCCGGCAATACTCAATGGCTAGTCTCGATGGGTAAGCAACGCAAAAGATGGGCTATGATGGTTATCAATGCAATTGCAAGTAATGACAAAGATGTCGACGATGTTACCGTCCTTGGCGAAGATGAGCGGTGGTGATGTTGATGTTGAACCGTACCTAGATAGCCGAAACACAAAAGGATACGGAAACCCCAACTCAAATTCTCAAAGCAAAATTTGGCAACATTGTCGGAATTGGCGTGGGAAAGGCTATTGGTGTGGAAAGTCCATGATCAACTTGCTCTTGTTGAACTTGAGGTTGAGGGGAGCTTGGCGATCTTGTGGAGGAGGAGGAACGGTTGGGTTTGGTAGTTCCTCTCTTGGATTTCTTCTCGAAGGGCTTCCTCTTGATTGCGCGTTCGCGATTGCGGGCGATGGCCACGAATCTTGAAGGACACGTTCGCCTCAAGAGCCTTCGTTGTTGTTTTGGGTTGAGCCTCGGCATCTTGTTAAATCTTGGTTGGCCCGTTCTTCCTCTTGGGAGGAGTCTGGACTGGGGGTGTGGGATAGCGAACTATCATCCGGCGGACTCCAAGATTATGAAGATACAAGATTGAAGACTTGTCCCGTGTCCGGATGGGACTTTCCTTGGCGTGGAAGGCAAGCGGCGTCTGGATATGTAGATCTCCACCATTGTAAGACTACTGTAACCCTAACCTATCCGGTGTCTATATAAAGGAGGGTTTTGTCTGAAAAAATCATACCATAGGCTAGCTTCAGGGTTTAGCCTCCTTGATCTCGTGGTAGATCTACTCTTGTACTACCCATATCATCAATATTAATCAAGCGGGGAGTTTACCTCCATTGAGAGGGCGAACCGGGTAAAACTGTGTCCCTTGTCTCCTGTTACCATCCCCTAGGCCGTTGGGACCCCTACCGAGATCCGTCGGTTTGACACCGACATTGGTGCTTTCATTAGAGTTCCTGGTTTTCCCGATGGCCCGATGGCTCCGATCATCAACAACGGCGGTCAGGGGAGATTTTCCCCGGACGATCTTCCTCGGGGCGGAGTAGTCGGAGTGTACATGGGGATGAGCGTGGGATGCTCCATCATCTCCCCCCTTGGGAAAGATCCGACCTCGGATGTGATCCTCATCACCATGGAAGCGGTTGTTAGCGGACTTGTAGTTGAGAAGTTGAAGATATGGCGTCCAGTAGTCCAAGGTGTCGGGTGATAGACATGCAAAAAGCAAACACAAGCAATACCGGAAATACAATGGTTAAGCGCACACAAAGTGTCCATCATGTAAGAATGAGTCCGTGAGGCAAGATTGTTCATGACAAAGCACATGAAGCTTATCGAGATGATCTAGAAGGAGATGCAAAGCATTCATGGGAACAAAAATGGTGCACAAAGTGACAAATTCTACCATTGTGCAAAATGATGTAAGGGGTTCACCAATAACATGAATATGGTTGGATGCTCAATATGATTATGTTATCATGCAGTTGATGATAGGCAATATGATCATGATGTATGAATATGCCATCGAGGTAGATCCAAACAAATTTGCTAAGGGTGCACAAGCTCATATATCATGGATGACATGGAAATAGATGCAACAAGACAAGCATAATGGGTCAATCCATGCATGGGGTGTAAACTTGATGAGGGGCATCCATCCTCATCCCAGACGTGCCTACATCTCCTCAACACCCGGGACCCATGACAAGAGCCCGAGCTAAGGCTTTGAAGATAAGGTGAACTTCGCCCTATCCGAACTTCTTACTACCCATGAGACATGGCTACTACCTCATTGAAACTCTATGTTAAAGGTACATGGAGGCGAACCAAGGATCTACTACTTGCAAGAGCCAAGGCGGGAGAACCCCAAGTATGTCGAAGGGAAGAAGGGATGCAGTGAAGCTACAGGACACGGACGTCCGACCCCTTCGGGTCCGGCGATTCAGAACCGGACGTCAGCGCCCTCGGGTGGAACCCTTCACCGAATCAAACCTACGGACGATCGGGCTGACGGACGTCGGACTACAATCACCCGGCGGAACTCGGACGACCGGCGGTACCGCCATCACCGTAGCATAGCTGTCTCCTTAAACATGGTGATGAACTACGGACGGAATTTTCTGAACTACCGTGGTGGACCCCTCAAGACCTCCTCGGAGAAAACGGCTACTCTTGTATCCTTACCTTTGTTGTCTATGAATCTTGTGCCACTCTATGTGTTCACCGATCTAGCACTTGTGGATTGATTTCTTGTCGGTTGAGTGATCTCTCCCGTTTTCCCGTGTTTTCCCTCTTGTTCTTCGCGTGTTTGTGATTCACCGTGGATCCGCTCCAACGTGAAGATCGCCCAATAGGGTTCCGCCCTACATCATATGGTATCATGAGCCACGTTCATCACGTTTTGGAGCCCCTACCGTGTTTTCTAGCTTGACTTTGTTGTTTCGTCCTAAAATTTGAAAATCACCACCAAAAAAGCCCCAATTTTTTTGTGATTTGTTAGTGTGATGAGATTTTGTTGGATTTGGTCCATGGATTTGTGTTGCTACATGTGGATCTAGCTTTACCCTCCCCCCTTTTCCATCTTTCAAACCCCTCGATTTGACCTCACAATCATGGAAATTTCGGGTTCCTCTCCCAGGCCGATTTGCCCGGCTCGGGACATCCGGACAAGGCGGACGTCCGGCAATCCGACGCCGTAAAATCAGACGTCCGTAAAACCGACCAAACTGAATTTCTTGATTCGGAACACCACCACCACCCATATTTCTCCCATCTTAAACCCATATCCCAAAATCTTCCCGATTCCTCCGATGGATTTTGACATTTTAGTCTTTGAGATTTTGAGTTGGGCTTCCGTATCCTTTTGTTTTGCTATCTAGAGTGCGGTTCAAATCATCATCACCCTGCTCATCTACCGACCATCATCCCAAATTTTTTAAGAGCAGTAACCCAATTGCCCATTTTCTTTTGGTCCATACCACTATTGGCAATTTGGATAACCCAACATTTGGGGCCTTCATTTTGCCGTTTAAAAAGCTTTTAAACCCCAAAAAAAAATTTTCGAAAGAAACCTTAGGCCCTTTTTGAGTATTTGACAGGCCCGTTGAACTTGGGTGGGGCACATTTTAAAGTTTTGATTTCATTTACTCCCATTTTAAAAGGCATTTTAACAAATTTTTACCCCCCATACCAAAATTTTTTTTTGGTTGCAAATTTTAATCTTTAAAGGCCATTCAACATTTTGTTTGGGTCCCCTCATTTGTTTTCCAAAAATCGGCCAAATTACACCAATTTGCTTTTGGGGTTTTAAAGTTTTTGAAAAGTTTAGGCATTTTTTTGAAAAAAGAGCCCCCTCCAAAGAAAGAAAAAAGAAGCCCCAAACCCCCAAGCCTTTTTAAAAAGCCCAAAGAAGAAAGGGAAAATAAAAAAAAAAAAAAGGCAAAGCCCCTTTGACCAAGAACCTCATCAATCCTTAGAGCCCCGAAATCGTCATCATCAACCCTACAACAAGCATACGAAAAGTTGTGATCAAGTTTGTCCCAATAAACCGGGCTTTTATCAAGTCAAGGCCTCTAAATGCCAACAAGAGGAAGAAAAGGTCTCACCGGCAACAACCCAATGCTGGTCGTAACCAACCTAAGGCAAGTCTTGAAAACGTCCCTTAAAATCTCCTTCCAAGCAATCAAAGGCCAATCAAGAAACCCCAAAGTAAAGGAGGAAACCAACAAATGTACAAGTCAATTTCAAGTCCCCAAAGTGAACTATCAATCAAATTCAAAGGAATTGTATGGTCTTCCTCCCCCGAAAATGAAGGCAAGTCTTCCACCAACCACTCCATCGAACAAACAATGAAAGAAACCCTCGGGCAAGCAAAATTCACCAGCCCAAGCAATGGAAGCAATGACCCAAGACTCCTCTCAGGGCAGAATTGACAAAATTTCCGTTTCACCAGAGAAGCGAAGAAAATCGCTATGGCATCATTATTCCAAATTAGGCCTTGGTGGGAACAAATCTTGCACACAAAAGGTAACCTCCAAACCCTTGGGCCGAAAGATGTCATGCGACGTTTTGTGCCAACATATACAACCCGCCTCTTCAAAACCCAACTACTCAAGCAAGGAGCAAAATGGAAAGAAACAAAGGAAGGAAAGCCTGATTACAAAGCAAGGAAGTGTACCAAACTAAGCGTTTCTTGAAGGCCAACTCCCTCAAAAGTGGCCGTTCCAACCAATTCACCCTCAGAGCCGGAAATACAAAGGGAACTCAAAAATGACTTCAAATCCCAAGCTCTCCAAACCTCGTCCACCAACAACCAAGCTTTCGCTCCTCCAACCCACATCACCAAGCCTTATTCAAAAGCCAACAATTACAAGAAAACCACAATTCAAGTTCCCCTCCTTCAAAACAACCCAAGCCCCTGCTTATCCTCTATCCGGCCATGAACCAAAACAAGCTCCTTCAAGTTTTCATTGGGGACCAAATCATTGAATGACCAACAAAGGTGACCTCAACCATGGCCAATGATCCATGGTGAAGAAAATGGAACTCTTAGAAATCCATGCAAACAAGTAAATAAGATGAAAGCGATAAGTCGGAGAGTGACCCCTTCGTTTCTAAGGCTTATCTTCCATCAAAAGAAACCAACATCCCATCTTTCACAAAAGCCCGGCATCAATGGGCGGTCCATCAAGGTCATCACAAATTCCACAACTTCAATGAAAACTATTCCAAGCACAAGGTCAAGAGGAAACCCCCTCCCTACAACAACTAAGTGCTCACTTTTCCCGAGTTGAGCATTGCCAAGCTCCTTCAAAATTGGGCCCTTCGAAGACACAGGAATGTGGCGAGCCCAATGACCTTTGTATACTCCTTAGCACCATGGCAATTGGTGGGTCATCCAAATGGGCGGCCAATCACTTAACTTCAAAAGAAAGGGAAAGAATTTTCCACCTATGCCCTATCAAGTATTCCACAAAAGACCCACAAAGAGAAGAGAAATGTCCACCCAAAATGGTAGAGCCACAACCAAATTTGGCGACTCAGCCTGAGGAAAAATCTCCATTTCCCAAAATGGTGAGAGAATGTGTGAGAACCCATAATTGCACTTTCTCCTTGTGTGCAAGGATGGGAACAAATAAACCATTCACATACCTTTGGGTTTCAACCTTTTCAGTTCCAAGTGTTTTCCCGAGAACACCTCGGGGTTACCCCCTTGAGGCAAGCATGAATGACTCTGGGGCCCTTTAAAAAAACTCCATACCGGTAATGGAAGAAACCAAGAAATTCACGGCAGTAAACAACTAACAACCATTCAGAAAGCTAACCCTTGGGTTCAATTCTTTGCCAAGGAATTTCGTTGTTTTTCCGTTGATATGGTCCCTTCCTCCTTAGATGACATCGATGAACTTATGGAGCCCTTTTCCAAAAGTCTTAAAATGGAACAAATCCGCATACAAATATGAAGGAAAGCGCTTTAAAACCTTTGGTTTTATGGTGGTTGGTGATGCCTATGGGTTGAACTCCGGTACTTTTGTGGTCTTTCTCATTGCCCCTTACATTGGATTTTTTTGGGTTACTTTGGATATTCTTGTTTTAGCAAAACCATGAAAGAGCAATCAATCATGTAGAATCTGTTGAAACTCTTATGAGAAAGCCATGCAAACTTGAAAAATGCACTTTTAGTTGACAAAGTGGTTTTCTTGGGTTTTTTTTTCCTCAAAGGGTGTCCATGTTGATGAATCTAAAATGAAAACAATTAAAACTTGGCCCAACCCACCAATTTAAATGATAGAGCAAAATGTCGATCTTGATGAGATGTGGTTTTCTTTGGAGGAAGTTGACGACAATAAACCTACTCCGGGGAAACCGAATCGGAAACTAGATGGATCTGAAAACAAACCTAATATAGAAGAACTCGGATTGGTGGTGGATATTGGTGATGAGGACATCAATACCATTGTTACACCACCCCTCTTTGCTAATCTTGGACCAATTACTAGACTCCGCCCCAATTAAATTATCGTTTTCGTTTCTTGGTAATGATTCTAATGTTCATGAGAATATGATCTGCCTAAATTGGATACATTTGTTTTGCTTACAAATGAAGGCCCTAGCTTGGAGAAGGATGGACATTGGAGCAAGAACAAGCATGGAGATAATGCCATGCCAAAGGGAACAAACGGAGTTACAAGTGATGATTTCAGGACTTTGAAGCCACCATAATGGGTGCATGAAGCCGGACAAATATACAAGATGCTACTTCATAAATGTGTCCGAGGCTATTCTGGTGCTTCACCTTATTTTGGGCCAGGCCCATGTAATTTCAAAAATACTTAAGTATAGGCTGTTTTAGAGTCCGTTGTGGGGAAACAAGAGTTAGGGGTTTGGACCCCTCCACCAAGGGCCAAATTCCCCCTCTTCCTCCAATATAATTCCCGTTTAACCTTGGGTTTTTGTTTAGATTAAAAGTTCCCATAGCTGCAACCGTGCCGTTTGTGTTCAACGAGACAAAGCCCAGAACCCCCCTTGATCAATAAAGCTTTCATCTTATATTAAAATATCAGATTGCAATCTCGGTTTCTTGCTTGTTCTTCGTTTGCTGCGAAACAGGCCCTGTGGTCGGTTGATCGTGCTCCGTGGTCAATAACCCTCGGAAGTTGGTTTAGCGATTGCTAAGGGGCGTCTTACGATCGTATCGGATCGTCTCGACTCCCACGGCGATAGCCACCATCTCCCGAAACACGGACACCTTTGCCTCTATCAAGTGGTTAGATTTTCCGGGTTGCTCGGTGAGATTTTCCAGTTTCGTAGTTTAGATCAGTCTTTCTTCATACCTATTGTCCAAAAAAGCCACAAAAAAAAATTAGGGTTAGTTCATCATATCCAAACCAATCGGCCTTTGCATAATCTTTTTAGGGGTTTTTTAATTTGGGTTGCATTCGTTCAAGTTCTTTGGTCTTGAGTCTAGTCTTTTAGAGTTTGAGTTACGGTCATAAGTTGTCCATTTGGCTTTCATCATCATCGCCTTGCCATCTACCACCATTGCTTTTCCGCCACCGCTCAAATCCTATCCATTACCACCACCAATCCTATCCAAACCACCGCTACCAATACCACCACATTTTCTAACCACCATATTCCACCACAATCCGAATTTTCTCAATTAGGTTTGTTTGGGATCCATCTAGTTTCGATTTGTTTCCTTGGGAGTAGGTTTGGAAAAAAAAAATCAAGCGTCTTGTCAAAAAAATTTCGGCTACCCTATTTTTGGTGTTTCTAAGTGGATTGAGGCGTGCCGTTTAGAAAGTTTTTTGACCCGTTTCCGGTTTTGGGTCCCGAAAAAAAAAAATTTGGTGAAAAAATTTGTTCCCATCTCGTTTGACGGAAGAGTTTTGAGACACTTGCCATTATAGTGATTTTTCAAAAAAAAAAAAAAAAAAAAAAAAAAAGCCAAAAAAAAAAAAAGCGAAAAAAAAATTCCAAAGTGTGCTTTTCCGTTGTTTGTGGGCCGTGATTTTGTTAGTGTTCTGGCCGCGTCTCTTAACGGTCTAGCCTAGGACCAACCGATCCGCCGTTGGGTTTATTCAACTTTGCATCTTTGATTATTAATTTTTGCTACCATATTATAAGCCTTCCGCTCCCATACATCTACATCGTCGTTTGACTCTCCCGTTCGCTCTATCAAGCTTTGAGTTTTGACTACATGTTGCGATCACCTTTTTTTGGGTAAGCGGTAAATTTGAGATTTGCTTGGGTTGTATTTACCCACCACCACCACCACTTCCTAGTAGTCTTGAATCATATTCTTTGTGTTTCTATTCTTTGCTAACCATGGCGGATCACAAGGCCGGGGGGAGAACATGACAAACAAAGCGCCATGATAAGTTTCAACAAATGATGAGGGGCATGGCGATGTGCTAAATAGATTTGAAGAGGATGGAGAAGATAGATGGCATTGAGAAGGCGTTGAACAAGCTTCGATATCAAGTTTAATGAATTGCTCGCGTCTACCACCACCACCCGGCTACCTAAGCACCTCTACACAACAAAGGACTACCTCCACAGTGAAACAGCCCTCCGAGCTTCCCGTGTCCCTCTTTTTGGCCAAGCTCTTTGGTCTTTCTTTGTTGATATTGGCTCCTCTTTGCGGCGGGGGAGATGATTATGTGGAGCTTCAGGATGAGGTTGATCAACATCGAACTCTGCAACCACCACCCACAACCACCAGGTGTCCACATGCAAATAATGGCATGTTGGGCTCCCCTTGGTGCGAGATCATGACCATCTCCTAAACTGAAATTGAATATTCCACCATTTGAGGGTAGATATGTTCAAATATCTTACTTGGGAATTAGAAACTGAACAACGATTTACATGTTTACAATATCACGAGGAGGCGTGTTCCCCTGTTTGTGCTTTCACTAGCTTTGCATGTGTTTGGTGGTCGAACATTGTAGATTATATCCTGTTCGCTACTTGGGGCTTTGAAAACTGCTATCGTCTCGTTGGGTTCCCCATATTATCCAATTCTTAAAAATTAGCCAAGACAAGGAAAAAATTGGTGAAAATATTTCAATTACAAACGGCTTGATTAGATGTGGTATTTTGAGAGAATGAAGCTATGCCGTTTTGGGTGGATTAAATAGAGATTCAAACCATTCTAGACTACAAGGATTATAATAATATCACCGATTATTCCATCTTGCTTGTAAAGCTGAGCGTGAAGTCGGATGACGGGGTTGGCGGACTAACTCGGTCGACCTTCATCATGGGTTATCCTTACGTTCTACACCGGCACCTCAAATGGCTGCCACCTCAACCGTGATACAAAAGCGGCACAACCACCACTATCGCCAAACACCTGGGCCTACGGTCTTCTTTTATGGCGTCAGCGGGGCACAATGATATTATTTTTCGTTTAAGGAAGAGGACATTTGAAGGTAATCTCGGTGTGATGATTCTCTGAGGATGGTGGGTATAGTCCGCTAGTGACTATGATGAAGAGACCTCTTATTACAAAACAGGTGGAATGATTCGATCTTGAGGCGCCATGGGGAAGATCTTGGCTATGAATGTTTAGTTGCTCAACGTGTTTTGGTGTGGGTTACTGAGCAAAATCGGGCATAACTTGTTCCATACAAAGGGAGTTGTGAAGGCGTTCTATTCGTCATCATAGATGGAGGGAGCTGCAACAACCTAGCATGGATATGGTGGAAGCTTTCTCTCCCACAAGACCACCACATCCTTACTACATCCAATGGTTCAACAACAGCGGCAAGGTTAAGGTAACACCTCTTGTTTGGTATTTTAGTATCTCTACATATCTGATTATGTTGATTGTGATGTGGTTATAACATGTTCCTTTTCTTGGTAGACCATGGCAATTTGATAAAAATTCTACCATGGTAGAAAAATCGTATACTCTTGTTCCAAAGGATAAAAATATTACTTTGCTTCCTATGACTCATTCCATTTTGAAAGATGATATTAATAGAGCTAATAAAGCAAAACAGGGAAAATAAGAGTGAAAATCAGATTGTGGCAAAAAATTTGAGCAACAAATGAAGCCTAATAATAAACCATCTAATGTTGCTTGAAATTAAATGAAAAGTGCATGTTTATTTACCCAAGATGAGCTAGATTCTAAAATCTGTTTGCTATGCTTTTGTGTGCAAAGAGGCATTATTTTCATTAGGGCGTGCCTTCCTCTTTTTGTCACTAACATTTTGCGGGGGTTTGAGTCTTCCCACAAGGCGTGCCACGGATTACCACCTATTGAGGATTGAGCATCAAATTGACTTAATTCCGGTGGCACCCAACCGCACCTCGTCCAATCCGGAGGAGGAAGGAGATTATCGTCAAATCAGGGCTGCTAAAAAGGTTATATCTGGAATCTCTTAGTCCTTGTCTTTCCTATTATACTAGTGCCTAAAAAGGATGGTCTGGCGTATGTGTGTTGATTGTAGAGGCATTAATAATATTATAATTTTAGTATCCTATTCCTAGGCTAGATGATATGCTTGATGAATTAAGTGGCTCTACAATATTCTCCAAAGTTGATTTGCGTAGTGGATACCATCAAATTGTATGAAATTGGGAGATGAATGGAAAACAGCATTTAAAACTAAGTTTGGATTATATGAGTGGTTAGTCATGCCTTTTGGGTTAACTAATGCACCTAGTACTTTCATGAGATTAATGAGCGAAGTTTCGTCTTTCATTGGACGATTTTGGTATTTACTTTGATGATATCTGATTTATAGCAAATCTTTGGGAACATTTGGAACATTTCGTGCTGTTTTTAATGCTCTCTTGGTTTGTTTGGTAACCTTGGGAAGTACCTTTTGCACCGACCGAGTATCTTTCTTGGCTATGTTGTTACTCCAGGGGAATTGAAGTTGATAAAGCCAAGATTGAACTATTGAGAGTTGGCCTGCCCAAAGCGGTCCACAAGTGAGGAGTTTTCTTGGACTCCCTGGTTTCTAAGTTTTTGAGAGACTTTAACCATTTGCCCTCTCAAGAGCTTACAAAGAAGGATGTGCCTTTTGTTTGGGGAACGGAAAAGCCTTCCGTATTGAAAGATAAGTTGAACATGCTCCTTTACTCCAACTTCACTTTAATAAGACTTTTGAGCTTGAATGTGATGCTAGTGGAATTGGATTAGGAGGTGTGTTATTACAAGATGGCAAACCTGTTGCATACTTTTCGAAAAATTGAGTGGGCCATCTGAACTATTCTACTTATGGAATTTATGCTCTTTTAGGACTTTAGAGACATGGCAACATTATTTATGGCCCAAAGAATTTGTTATACATTCGATCATGAATCTTTGAAACATATTAAAAGTCAAGCTAAATGAATCGTAGACATGCTAAATGGGTTGAATTCATTGAGACTTTCCTTATGTCATTAAACACAAGAAGGGTAAAGAAAATGTTATTCTTGATGCTTTGTCTGTGATATACTATGCTTTCACAACTTGACTTCAAAATATTTGGTTTGGAGACCATCAAAGATCAATATGTGCATGATGCTGATTTTAAAGATGTAATGCAGAATTGAAAGAGGAAGAACATGGAACAAGTTGATTAATGATGGTTTTGTGTTCCGTGCTAACAAGCTATGCATTCCTGCTCATTAAGTCTTTGTTGTTGGGAGGCGCATGGAGGAGGATTAATGGGACACTTTGGCGTCAAAAGGGGAGGATATACTTGCTAACATTTCTTTTGGCCAAAGATGAGGGGGATGTTGGCGTTTTGTTGCTCCTGCACTACATGTCAAAAAGCTAAGTCCGACTCAATCCTCATGGTTTATATATGCCTTTGCCTGCCTAGTGTTCCTTGGGAGGAATATCTATGGACTTTGTTTTAGGTTTACCTCGAACAAGAAGGGAATCATATTTGTTGTCGTGGATAGATTCTAAAATGGCCCTTTATACCATGTCATAAAAGCGATGATCTTTTTAATGTTCTGATTTGTTCTTTATGAAATTATTAAACCATGGGTGCCAAATACTATTGTTTAGATGTGATACTAAATTTCTTAGCCACTTTTGGAGATGTTTATGGGCTAAGTTGGGGACTAAACTTTTTTATACTTGTCACCCCAAAGATGGACAAACTGAAGTAGTCAATAGAACATTGTCTACTATGCGGGCTGTTTTGAAGAATAATAAAAAATGTGGGAAGAATGCTTTCATATTGAATTTGCTTATAATCGTTCATTGCATTTCTACTAAGATGTGCCCTTTTGAAATTGTGTTGGCTTCCTACCTGTGCACCTATTGATTTGTTGCCTCTTCCATCTTGGAGAAAGGTTAATTTTGATGCTAAGAACGTTGAATTGATTTTAAAAATGCATGAGAAACTAAGGAAAACATTGGCGTATGAATCTAAATATAAATTTTTGGAGATAAGGGTGAAAACATGTTGTCTTTGCCCGGAGATCTTGTTTGGTTACATTTTGGATGGTTTCCAATTTGCAAATCAAAGCTAATCCCGGCTTGATGGTCCATTTAAGGTGTTAGAAAATAAATGATAATGCATATAAACTTGAGCTGCCCTGAATTTTGGGGTTATCCACTTTTAACATTGCGATTTGAAGCCTTATTTGGGTGGGAATATGAGCTTCTCGGGATGACTTCATTTCAAGAAGGGAGGATGATGAGGACATCAATACCATTTTACACCCGCCCCTCTTGCCATATCTGGACCAATTACGGCTTCCCAATTTTTCGGTCTTTGTTTCTTGGTAATGATTCTAATGTTCATGAGAATATGATGCTGCCTAAATTGGATACATTTGTTTTGCTTACAAATGAAAGGCCTAACGGAGAAGGATTGATAGAGGCAAAAGGTGTCGATGTTTGATGAGATGGTGGCTATCGTTTACGTGAATCGACCTTGGGATCCGCTACGATCGTCGACGTGGCCTTAAATCGCTAAACCAACTTGGGTTATTGACCCGCCGAAACCGATCAACCGACCACGAGGGCCTTTTTCCTGCGACAAGCGAAGAACAAGCAAGCTGGATTGCAATCTGGATATTGCGAATATAAGTAAAGCTTTATTGATCAAGGTGGGGTTCTGGGCCTTTTCAGTCGTTGAACACAAATGAAATCGAAGTTGCAGCTATGGCGAACTTTTAATCTAAACAAAACCCAAGGTCTAAACGGTGCCCTAAATGTATATATGGAGGAAGAGAATTTCGTGGCCCTTGGTGGAGGGTCCAATCAACCCTAACCTTGTTTCCCACACAGGACTCTAAAAACAGCCTTATTAAGTATTTCGTTACATGGGCCTGGCCCAATAATAAGGGATGCCGCACCTAGAATAGCCTCGGGGACGACATTTTGAATAGCATCTTGTATATTTGTCAAAGGCTTCTGATATGGTGGCTTCAAAGTCCTAATCATCACTTGTAACTCCGTTCTTGTTCCCCTTAAAGGCATTATCTCCATCTTGTTCTTGCTCAATGTCATCCTTCTCCAAGCTAGGGCCTTCATTTGTAAGCAAAACAAATGTATCCAATTTAAACCATCATATTCTCATGAACATTAGAATCATTACCAAAAGCAAAGTACGATAATTTAATTGGCGCTGACTCGTAATTGGTCGTATATGTAGCATGGGGCTTGGGTGTAACAATGGTTTGATGTCCTCATCATCCTCCTTCTTGAAATGAATGTCCTCGGGGAAGCTCATATTCCTCACCCAAATAAGGCTTCAAATCTGCAATGTTAAAAGTGGGACTAACCCCAAAATCTGGGGCAGCTCAAGTTTATATGCATTATCATTTATTTTCTCTAACACCTTAAATGGACCATCAGCCCGTGGCATTAGCTTTGATTTGCAAATTAGAAACCTATCCTTACATAAATGTAACCAAACAAGATCTCCGGTGCAAAAGACAACATGTTTTCCTTATCTCCGGACAAGTTTATATTTAGCATTCATCGCTCAATGTTTTCCTTAGTTATCTCATGCACTTTTAAAATCAATTCAACACGTTCTTTAGCATCAAAATTAACCTTCTCCGAAGATGGAAGGCAACAAATCAATAGGTGCACGGTAGGAAGCCATACACAATTTCAAAGGGCACATCTTAGTAGTAGAATGCAATGAGCGATTATAAGCAAATTCAATATGAGGCAAGCATTCTTCCACATTTTCTTATTCTTCAAAACAGCCCTAAGCATAGTAGACAATGTTCTATTGACTACTTGGTTTATCCATCGGTTTGGGGTGACAAGTAGTACTAAAAGCGTTTAGTCCCCAACTTAGCCCATAAACATCTCCAAAAGTGGCTAAATTTAGTATCACGATCTGAAACAATAGTATTTGGCACACCATGCAAGCGAATAATTTCACGAAAGAACAAATCACAACATTAACGCATCATCGCTTTTATGACATGGTATAAAGTGTGCCATTTTGAGAATCTATCACGACAACAAATATACTATCCCTCCTTCTTTGTTGAGGTAAACCTAAAACAAAGTCCATAGATATATCCTCCCAAGAACACTAGGCCGAGCAAAGGCATATATAAACCATAAGGTTGAGTCTGACTTAGCTTTTGACATGTAGTGCGGAGCAACAAAGCGCTCAACATCCCGTCTCATCTTTGGCCAAAAGAAAGTGTAGCAAGATATCCTCCGTCTTCTTGGCCAAAGTGTCCCATTAATCCTCCTCCATCGCCTCCTGCAACAACAAAAGAACGAGCTAGCGAATGCATAGCTTGTTAACCGGAACACAAAACCATCATTAATAACGAACTTGTTCCATGTTCTTCCTCTTTACAATTCTGCATTACATCTTTAAATCAGCATCATGCACATATTGATCTTTGATGGTCTCCAAACCAAATATTTTGAAGTCAAGTTGTGAAAGCATAGTATTGCGAGACAAAGCATCCAATAACATTTCTTTACCTTCTGTGTTTAATGACATAAGGAAAGTCTCAATGAATTCAACCCATTTAGCATGTCTACGATTAGTTTAGCTTGACTTTTAATATGTTTCAAGATTCATGATCGAATGTATAACAAATTCTTTGGGCCATAAATAATGTTGCCATGTCTCTAAAGTCGAACAAGAGCATATAATTCTTTGTCATAAGTAGAATAGTTAGACTAGGCCCTCAATTTTAGAAAAGTATGCAACAGGTTTGCCATCTTGTAATAACACACCTCTAATCCAATTCCACTAGCATCACATTCAAGCTCAAAGTCTTATTAAAATCGGGAAGTTGGAGTAAAGGCAGTGTCAACATCTTTCAATACGTGAAGGCTTCTTCCTGCGGTACCCCAAACAAAGGCCATCCTTCTTTGTAAGCTCATTGAGAGGTGCAGCAATGGTGCTAAATCTCTCCAAAGGCCTATAAAACCACAGTCGAAAACTCCTCACTTGTGTGACCGTTTTGGGCTGCGAACTCTCAATGCTTCAATCTTGGCTTTATCAACTTCAATTCCTGTGGAGTAACAACATAGCCAAGAAAAGATTAAATGGTGCAAATGCACTTCCCAAGGTTACCAAACAACGTGCATCATGGCATTAAAAACAACAAATAAATGTTCAAATGTTCCAAAGATTTGCTATAAATTATATCATCAAATAAACTCACAAATCGTCCAATAAACCGTAAAACTTTTCATTAATCTCATGCTAGGTGCATTAGTTAAAAAAGGCATGACTAACACTCATATAATCCAAACTTAGTTTTAAATGCTGTTTTTTCATCTCCCAATT